>SNVD02005219.1:0-21929 GCA_013180625.2 Boswellia sacra
TCATTTTAATAATCCTCTTCTTGATTTAAAAATTATTTCAATGATCTTACTCTTGCACATAAATAAACATGTTAGTAAATCTCAATTAATAAATGTTTATTGTTATCATCAAAATTATCATGTAGCCTTAGGGCTAACAATCTCCCCCTTTTTGATGATGACAAACCATTGATTACTTTAAAATATAATCTAAAATCAAGAATGAAAATAAAATCAACAATAAGCAAAAAGAATGGCACTTGTTATGAATATAAGCAATCCAACTATTTCTCCCCCTTTTGTTATCATTAAAAAAATGTAATCAAATTAACTACTCCCCCTAAATATATTCTCCCCCTTAACATATGCTATCATATTAAAGCAAAATTAAGACATATCCAACATGCCTAATTCTCTTCTAATTATACTAAATCTATCTTGACTAAGGGGTTTAGTAAATATATCGGCTAATTGTTTATCGGTGGGAACAAATTCTAAAGAAATATTACTTTTTTGCACATGATCTCTAAATAAAATGATGTCTAATCTCTATAGCTTAGTCCTTAAGAGTGTTGTAGTGGGATTTTTTTGATAATGTTGATGGCACTTGTATATGTCACATTTGAATTTAGCCGGGGAAGATGATCAAATACCAGCACCATAATCTTTTAAAATTTGTCACACATCCAAAGGATTATGCACAACAAACATCCTACTGCAATATACTCGAGACTTGCCGCGGTGTGATAAACGGCAACAGAATTTTGTTCTATTAAACCATGAGACTAATGCATAGTCCTAGAAAAATGGCATAAGAGCCCAGTAGTGGACTCTTTCTATCGAGGGAAGATTGCCAGCAAGTCCGCATCCGGAATAAAACTAATCTAGAATCAAAATTATCACACTTAGGATACCAAATACCTAGATTTATGGTCCCAAGAAGATATCTAAAATATCCTCTTTACAGCCTTAAGGTGAGATTCCTTTGGACAAGATTGAAATCTAGCACACATACACACACTAAACATAATATCGGGTCTACTAGCAGTTAAATACAAAAGAGAGCCCATCATACCTCGATATTTTGTTACCTCAACATCTTTTCCTTTCTCATCTTTGTCAAGCTTGGTTAATGTACCATAGGTGTGTTATATGTCCTGATTATCCATGCCAGAACTTCTGAGAAGATCTCTATTGTTGGTTATTTAGCTTGGATTAATGAACACGGATCTCATCTATTGATTGCTTGATTTGATGTCTAAGGAAGAAATTTAATTCTCCATTAAGCTCATTTCAAATTCTTGTTGCATACACTTGGAAAATTCTTCACACATAGAAATATTAGTAGCACCAAATATAATATCATCAACATAGATTTGAACAATTAATAAATCATTATTTTTTGTTTTAACAAAAAGAGTAGTATCAACTTTTTTCATTTCGAAACCATTATCAATGAGAAATTTGCTCAATCTATCATACCATGCTTTTGGTGCTTGTTTCAAGCCATAAAGTGCCTTTTTGAGTTTGAAAACATGGTTTGAAAAATCATGATTTTGAAAACCAAGAGGTTGCTCTACATATACTTCCTCCATAATGTAACCATTTAGAAATGCACTTTTGACATCCATTTGATATAATGTAAAATTTTTATAACATGCAAATACACACAACATTCTAATTGATTCTAATCTAGCAACCGGTGCAAAGGTTTCCTCATAATCAATACCTTCTTTTTTATTGTATCCTTGAGCAACAAGTCTAGACTTTGTTTCTAATAATGAAGCCATTTTCATCTACTTTATTTCAAAATCCATTTAGCGACTGCTAAAATAGAATGATTTTGGGTCAGGGATAATTCACCAAGACTTGATTCTCTCAAATTGATTCAATTCTTCTTGCATAGCTAAAATCCAACTTTCGTCATTTTCGTCTTCTTTAAAAGATTTTGGTTCAAATTGAGAGACAAAAGCAAAATGATTACAAAAGTTCTTAAAAGAAGATCTAGTTTTCATACCTTGTGATGGTTTACCAATAATGAGATCTTTAGGGTGAGCTTTTGCATACCTCCATTCTTTTGGTAATTCTTGGGAAGAATCATTTACTTCCACAAGCTTTTCTTGTTGAAGTTGTAATTCATCTTGGCTCGTTTCATCAAGCCTTGATTCCTTGATTTGCCTTTCTACCTCAACAATATCATCATCTAAATTCTTTGAAGAAATAACATTAGTTTCATCAAATTCAACATGCATAGATTCTCCAATAGTAAGAGTCTTTTTGTTAAAAACTCTATATGCTTTACTATGGTTGGAATAGCCAACAAAAATTCCAACATCGACTTTTGCATCAAATTTTTCAAGGTTATCCTTGGTGTTTAAAATAAAACATTTACATCCAAAAACTTAAAAAAATCCAATGTTGGGTTTTCTTCCTTTCCAAAGTTCATAAGGAGTTTTCTTTATTAAAGCTCTAATATGGACTCTATTGATTATAACGCATGCGGTATTAACGGCTTCGGCCCAAAAATATTTTGGCAAATTATTTTCAAGTAACATGGTCCTAGCCATTTCTTGGATAGTCCTATTTTTCCTTTCAACAACACCATTTTTGTTGTGGAGTTCTAGGTGAGGAAAAATTATGTTCAAAACCATTTTCATTACAAAGATTTTCAAATGCAACATTGTCTACTTCACCACCATGATCACTCCTAATGGACACAATAGAATACCCTTTTTGATTTTGGACTCTTTTTGCAAATTTTGAAAAAGCTTGTGTGGCCTCATTTTTAGTTTTCAAGAATAACACTCAAGTGAATCTTGAACAATCATTACAATAACAAAAACATAATACTTTTCACCAAGGCTTTGAGTTCTTGATGGTCCAAATAAATCCAAATGAAGTAATTGTAGAGGTTTATTTGTTGAAATAAATTTCTTTTGTTTAAAAGAAGTTCTCACTTGTTTTCCAACTTGACAAGCATCACAAATCTTATCTTTTTCAAATTTTATTTTTGGAAGACCATCAACTAAATCATTTTTAGAAATTGTTGAAATTGTGTCCATGCTAGCATGACCTAACCTTCTATGCCATAACCAAGCATCATGATTAACAATGAAACAATTTTCTACATGATCATTAACATCAATATCAATTGTATAAATATTACCACATCTATTACCAACAAATAATGTCTTATTTTTACTAACATCCTTAACACACATCTATTAAGGCTCAAAAAGCATCAATACGACACGAAAAAAAAAAATCCCTTATCACACAATTGACTAATGCTAATCAAAATCATGTTAGATGTTTAACCCTCTGTAGAGATGAACAGAGCGAAAAAAAACATCTTTAATAATAGGTGAAGAAGGGTTACCAATATCACCATGTCCGATTACCCTTCCTTTGGCATTATCACCAAAGGTCACATATCCTCCTTTCTTCATGATTAATCTTAAAAATTTGGAGGCATCTCCGGTCATATGCCTTGAGCATCCACTATCTAAGTACCACTTATGTTTGCCACTCCTTTGTCTCTACAATCAACATTCAAGGAGTAACTTTTTGGTACCCAAAAGTTCTTGGGTACTTGGGGGTTAGTTATGATACTTTTTGGAACCCATATTTGTTTCAACTTAGGATTTCTTTTAATAGAGCAAGAATGCACGTTGTGTCCTTTTCTTCCACAATAAGTACATGAATGATTAGGATTATTCTTAAAAGATGCATGAGCAAAATAATTTTTAAAATACTTTTGATTTTTATGAGTTTTATATCCTAAGCCTCTTTTATCAAAAACACACCTTTGGTTTTGTAACATAGAATTCAAATTTTTTGTGCTTTTGTAAAACTATCAACAATATTTCTTAAGTCATTATTTTCCTTTTTCAAAATAACATTTTCTTTCTCTAATTTATCAAAAATCCTTTTGTTTTAAAATCTCATTTTTAGTTTTTAAAAAATGTATTTGACTTTCCAAACTTTCAAAATCTTTTTGCTTTAAAATTTCATTTTCATTTTCTAAAGCTTCATTTATTTCTACCACTTCTTCTAATTGAGATAACATGATTTTTGACTTCTTTTTGAAAGCATTAATTTTTGAATTTTGCTGATCAACTTGCACATGTAAATTTTGGAATGCTTCAAGTAATTCATCATATGAAAGTTTAGGATCATAGTTTAGAATACTTACCTCATCTTCACTTAAAGCCATGAAGCACATGTTTGCCACTTCGCAATCTTCTTCTTCGGTGGAGCTAGCTTCAATATCATCCCAATTTGTGGCTTTCATTGCTTTGGATTTCTTGTTTTGACTCTTGAAGTAAGGACAATCCATCTTTACATGTCCCGGTTTCTTGCACTCATAGCAAATGACTTGATCATTTTTTTTATCTTGCTTTGAGCTTTGCCCTTTGTACTCCCTTCTAGAATTCTTCTTGAATCCTTGGTTTCTTCTAATCATCCTTTTTAGCTTTCTTGTGATGAATGCAAGATCTTCATCGTCTCCTTCATCGTCGGACTCATCATCTTCTTTTTTTGAAGATTTGAAAGCGATATTTTTCTTTTTCTTGAAATCTTCTTCATTCTCCTTCAAGGTGATTTCATGAGTCATGAGAGAACCCATAAGTTCTTCTAATGGTAGTTTGGTGAGGTCCTTTGCCTCTTGAATTGCCGTCACCTTTGGCTCCCAAGATTCGATAGTGGTAACATACCTAGAATCTTTCTCACCAGTTTCAACAAGTCTTAGAATAAGATTTACCACTAGAGATTTCAAACTTATTAATAAATATCCGAAATCTAGTAAACATTTCAGAAATTGATTCATCCGATTTCATCTTAAAAAGCTCATAACTATGAACTAGCATACTAATTTTAGATTCTTTAACTTGACTAGTTCCTTCATGAGTTACTTCAAGTGTGTGCCATAATTCTTGTGCCGTAGAACAAGTAGATATTCTATTAAACTCATTTCTATCTAGAGCACAATACAAACATCATAGCTTTAGCATTCAAACTCAATTTCTTTTTGATCATCTTCACTAAACTCTTTAGGTTCTTGAAGCATGCATTCCCTATTTTCAATTTTGGTAGGAACAAAAGGTCCTTCCAAAACAATAGACCACAAATCATAATCAAAAGATTTCAAAAAAATACTCATTCTAGTTTTCCAATAAAAGTAATCAGTTCCATTAAAAAATGGAGGTCTAGAGATAGAAAGTCCCTCAACATATGAAGTTGAATTAAAAGTTATCATAGCTCAAAAATTGATTAAGATTTAAAAAAAATTGAGCAACCTTGCTCTAATACCACTTGTTGACCCAGGTATGGCAACCCAAGAGGGGGGGTAAACAAGTGAATTGGAGATTTTGATTCTGACAAAAACGGATTGTAAAACTTTCATTGAAAGACATCAAAATTAGTTTCTCTTTCTATTGAGCATGAAGGTGAAGAAGATGAAATTAGGAAGTTATTCCAAATATGTAAGTCAAGAGAATAAGAAGTACATGAACAATCACAAAGTGCAAGTAAATGTAAAGAGGAAATGGATAGAGAGAGTGCAAACTCAATTTACGTGGTTCGGCAAACCTTGCCTACGTCCACGGGCTCCTAGCTCCACGAGCTAAGCTTTCCAATAAGTTGTAGAATCTTTACAACTTGCTTGATGAACAACCTCACCAAGACTTTTTCTTCCAACTTTGATAACACCACACCAAGGAGTTCTTCTTATGAAACAACCTCCACAAGGCAACTTCTTTAATACCTTTTTGATAACACCACCCCCCACCAAGAGTTCTTCTTGATGAACAACCTCACAAAGGTAAAACTTCCTTCAACTCTTGCATAACAACACACAAGAGTTCTCTTCAAGGATAACTATAGATCCTTTACCATAATATCTCACTCTCACAGCAATACAAGAACATGTACAACAAAAAGAAAAGCCAGATAGTAGTCAAGAAAAGCATAAATGACTAGTTCCACTTCAAAGAGTAGATAAGGAATAATTAAAAGCTCTCTAGACTGATATTTCTCTGGCGTTTTTGCTTTGATTAAAATGCTGTCTTGCACTACTTGAATGCATGGAGAGAATGGCTCCTTTTATAGGCAATGAGATGAAAACTTAAATCAAGGGTGAAGACACCATCTCCAAATTTTCTGTCCACCATAAAAACCGTAATCTTGTAATCTTGTCTGCCATTTTTGTCAATGTTCCTTTTGAAATTTGAAAATCTGTAAAACATAAAAGATCTGCATATTTGAACAAGCTTTCCAACGCATCAAGAATCAAGTCATTTGGATATCTGTAGCTCAAGATATGGCCAAAACACCATTCGGTGGTCATGTGACTTGATTTTTCTTTCTTGTGTCAGTCCACCAAATTGAATGATAATTCTATCAGCCTTTCGTTTGAAATTTGAATTTCTTCAAAACACAAAAGATCTGCATATTTGAATAATCTTTCCAAAACATTAAGAATCAAAGTATTTGGATATCTCTATCTTAAGATATGGCCAAAAAACCATTTAGTGCTCATGTGAGTTGATTTTTCTTCTTTGTGTCAGTCCACCGAATTGCATGTCAATTATGTCAGCCTTATGTTTGAAATTTGAATTTTTCAAAACATATGAAATGTTCTTCATTAAGTCATCTTTCCAATGCCGCAAGAATCAAGTCATTTTGATTTTTCTAGCTCAAGATATGTCCAAAGGAGTATTCGGTACTCATGTCAGCTGCTTCCATTTGTCTTTCAACTTGCATGATGATTTGGACAACCTTGCACTTGAAATTTGAATTTCATTAAAACATATGAGATGTTATAAATTGAGTAAGCTTTCCAAGGCTCAAGAATCACGTCATTTAGATATTTGTAGAGATATATATGACCAATTGATTAAACATTGCTCATGTGTCACATTCCTTGAGTCAATCCTTGTTCTTAAACTTTGGTGCCTTTAACATGTAGTCTTCTCCTTAGCTTCAACACTCATTTTAATAAGCCTCTTCTTGATTTTAAAATTATTTCAATGATCTTACTCTTGCACATAAATAAACATGTTAGTAAATCTCAATTAATCAATGTGTATTGTTATCATCAAAATTATCATGTAGCCTTAGGGCTAACATTGGAGAGGAAGCTAAGCGAGAAGGGGTTGGAGAAGAGGCGGCGCAGGAAGAGGTTGGAAAGGAGGCGACGCGGGAAGAGGCTGGAAAGGAGGCGGTGCAATAAGGGCTAAAGATTGGAGAGGAGATAGCACGGGAAGAGGGTGGAGAGGAGGCGGCGTGAGAAGTGTCTTTTAATGTTATTGAGTTAAGGTTCAACGATTAGGAGAGAAAAAATTGTTTTAATCATGTGGTTAAGTATGGTCAAATGTAAAATAAATAGGTATATTATCTAATAATTGAATGACACATGTTTTTTCTAAAATACATCATCAAGTCGGGTTAATATAGATTTTTAATATAAAACCCGATTAAAACCTGAAATTGATAAAACTCGATTAGGTCAACCCAATTGCGGGTTTTATAATGTAATAACCCGATCAAAACCCGTCTAAATCAGGTTAACCCAATCGGATCATATCAGGTCGAGTTTTAATGCACACCCCTACTCTCTTCTCCCCTTCTACACCACCTCCCTTCTCTCTCTATGCCACCAGATCCAGCCCATCAACCACTGTTGTTTAAATCTCTAGCCACCACAACCCAGATAGCGAAAAACACTGCCAAGTTGGTGCACCGCTGGCAACAGGTCCTAAAGCTGCAATTCTGGCTTCACCATGCCAGTGGCAACATCATCTCTACCCAATTACAACACATAATCGACCACCATCCATCTCCAGAACACCACAAAGATAGACCATAGGCCTTTGATCTTTTACTGCCCTCATTGACAATGACGACATTGAAGAGATTCTAAACGTGGGTTGATTTGTTTTCTTTTTTTCCCCTTCCATTTTGGTGTTTTAGAATGTGGGAATGTTGAATTAAGAGACTGTTTTGGTTGTGTGGGAATGGTGGATCAATCTATTTGTCCATGAATGGATATGGTTGTTATGGGTGTGTGGGTGGTGAGATGGTGGTGGTGGTGTTATGCCGTTGCTGTGTTTGTGTGATTATGTCGCTGTGACAGTGCTGTAGAATGATGGTGTTTGATTTCTTTGTGGTTGTGGCATTTTATTGAATGGGTTGTGTGCTTGCCAAATTGATGAATCCTAAAACATATGCAAACTAGTTGTGGAATTTTTATGTATTATTTTTTTTTTCATATAAATTCAGTTTGATTTTACCCTTATACCGTTTAAATTAACGTCGAAATTCAAAAAATCAGAGGGCAGCTTGTAATTTCAAAAGATGAAGAGGGGAATCGTATTTTTCATTTTAACCTTATGGGGTAAATGTTAATATCCCAATAAACAATATAGAATTAAATCTCATATATACGTGTGTGTGTGTGTGTGTGTGTTTATATATATCATTTTACATCATTAAGGAGATCTAATCTAAATCTAATCTAATATTTGAGATTTAAAACTAAAAAAAGTTTTATATATATATATATATATAATACTTCTTCTTCACTATTATCTCCCCATCAATCATTGGAAAAATATGAAGTAGAATATATAGCAATATTTGACCCTTTTTTTTTTTTTACAGATTTTGACCTATTTCTTGAATATTTTTGGAGATCAAGAGGAGAATGATGGGAAATACTCAGAATGGCACAATATCCCTCTAGTTATATGGCATAATATACAACGTGTAAATTTAGGTGATTTTATTTGTATGAGCGCTGTGTCCAAGTCTCAGAGATTACTCTTCAAGGAAAACAACACAAGCACCACCTCTTAAGTTCCATGGTTGACGCTCCCTCATAATGCAAAGTATTATATTTATTGACTTGTGCGAAAACAGATTCTATAATTTCATTCTTCCCAAGAATTTGAAAGGAGGGGGGTGGTCTGGATTTTCCAAAGGTTGGCATCTCATCGTCAAGGCGCCCGAAACTCAATTCTTCAATGTTTCTTTACGAATCCAATTTCAGGTAACCAAATTAAGCTTCCTCAATTTCGTTGACTCTACATATTTACTAACACGATTCGATATTATTATGGAGATGGACTCACCTTTGTGAGACGGGTCGAGTTCTTGAGCAAACTTGACTTGCCATTGAGAGAGGCACAGTTCATTAGTAAAGTTGAATCATCAAATAATATAGATGATCCAAACTCATCATGTATAGTTGTAGCAATCTTCTACACTCGTCTTGTATTGGCATTATGCAGGCCAAGAGACAAAGCCATGGACCATATTACTTAAATATAAAAAGAATGATAAAGTTGTTATTAGTGACATCTTGGTTTTTTTTTTTTTTAAGGAAAATTGCATGCATTGATCTCCTCCAATGATAATGTTCGCAAAGTAGTCGACTTTCATACGTGCACCATCAACCTAGGAGCTCATGATGTTATTTTTAATATGATACCCATTAGAACTAATCCTACAATAGATTACTTCTATCCTGAAGGTAATAGAAGTATAGTTAGACTATTTGGAACGGGAAACTTTTCATCGTATTTGGTAGAATCCGATGGTAAGTTGTTGATTGTTTGTAGACTTGGCACTGTTGTGGTGACCAAAATAGCAAAGGAAGGAGTGGTAATAGATCATGATAATGGCGACTTGCGTGATGTAAATACTCTCACACTTTCACGCTATAAAGCAAAGTGGCCTTCAAGTATACAAGATAGGCGATCCTATGAGTAGCATGAGGCTGAAGCTGATAAGTAGCTTGAATGACAGGATACTCTTTGTAACAACAGCAAGTACTTCATTATCAATTCCAGTAACAGCAACAAATAATTTCATTTGCCATTGAAGAAGAAGAATTGCATCCATTATTTGGATGATTTTGATTATTATAAAAATAGATTAAAATCATGTGTGTTTCGAGAATTAGGTATTTTTTGTCTTGAAGATGAGAGAATTGTTAGATGTTTTGGAAAGGAGCTTATTAATTGTCAAGCGTGTTGGTTCTCCCCTAACATAAGATATATTTAGCAAGATGCATGCATATATGATGAAGATTTTTTCAATTGGTAAACGAAGCTCTAGTATTCGATTTTCCTATATGTTATTAATTTTTAACTATCATAATTTGGTTATGAATTTTGTTGTCCAGCTAGCTAGGACATATAGTCATGAATTTTGGTAAATGAAGCTCTAGGACATATATATTTAGAAATTCATCATTCTCTTCTCAAACAAATCCAAGAAAAGCATATTACATTTATTTTCTATTCACACACTCTGTGATGTTTATATATTATTCCAAAATAAAGCTAGAGTTACATACTTTATGAACAAACATTTGTTTGCAAACTGATGTGAGTCTTAAGTAAATGGAAAAATGAATATACAAAAGTCCACTCATTTATTGAGGACCAAAACACAATTATAATTCCTATGTTACTCAAAAATTGGGTAAGTATATAATTTTATATAAATGGTTATTATAAGTATATGATAAGTATTATTAGAATTATATTACGTGTATAATATTGGATTGATGTATGTTGATGTAGAAATTCTATGTTAATTAGTTTATTATTAATATTTTGGTCATATTATTATGTAATAATTAGTCATGTTCACAATATTCCTCATGTTAACATGAATCCACGATCCCCATTGATGTAGAAATTGATTACAACTGCATTCCTCACATTCTTACATGAATTTCATCATAATCAATTCTATCGCAATTAAATGTGGATAGTTTAACATCTATATAAGACTTTATAGCTTCCATTTTTTCATTGTTTTTATTACCGTAAATATTATACATAGTGTGTATTTAAGCTTGAGTCTCTAAGAGAGGTAAGTACTTATATTGTTCAATTTAAGTTAAACTCTTCATTCAAATGATCTATGTTTTATGTTTCTTTTTAGTAATTTATTTGTAATAAATTAATTAAATGTCATGATTTTAGCATAGAAATGAAAGGGTAGAGATTGATGAATGTATAGGATTATGTAGTATGTAAAATTATTGTAAGCATATGAACTTTGTCATGCTAAAATTCTGATAGTGGGGAAATCAACAAATTTTTATTTAGGTTTTGAAGCTAATTTTTGGTATGACAAAACTAGATATCTTAGACGTTTAACAGAAAATTATTTCAGTTAAAAATGTGTAATACAAGAATTTTGGTGAATTTATGCATTACACTGCTATAGGCAAACTATGCTATTTCAGAATTTGTGCTGTCAATTACAAGAATTTTTAGGATGCCTTAAGCATGTTAGAAATTTGTGAATTTTATATGAAACATTTTTTATATGTCTACTATTACAGATAAATATTTCTTGATTTATTGCTAAGTACATAAATAGTTAATAATATTTGAGTAGGGTAAGCTCACTGTGAAGTCTAGTTTGACAGTTTTTAGGTATTGAATTGTTAAATCATTTTGAAAATGATTTCATATAAATATTTCATTGGAAATTTTACAGAATCTTATTTTATATGTTTACTAATACTTTGTAAAACTTTGGAACTTTTGAACTAATCATGAAATTTTAAAAATTCACTGCAAATAGATTGTATATAGTGAAGTGTTCATAATGAATAGTGAGATGTTTAATCTGACCTTATTCAATTTATTTTACTTTTTTATGTTTTGTTAACACACTGACTCTACACAAAATGACACTAGTTGCAAACCTTATCTAATGATGTGACTCAAAAGCATTAGATAAGGTTTTGATGAAATGTGAAACGAAGTGGAAAATGTAGACATAGGATAGTTTTGATGATTATAGACTTATCTAATGATGCATGTTGGTTATGGACTTGAGTTATCACGCACTGATCCTCTCATCATATTTCATCTGAAGGGGAGGTATCTTTTGCAAGACTTAAGCTAAAGTGAAAGAAGCTTGGTTTCTTGGAGATCTCGATTATGGAACTAGAATTCCTACTGACTTGCTCGTTGTCACAATTACCCTCTGCTTTCTGTCATTGCTTTTCTGATTATACCCATTGGTGTTGTGTACTTTGCCTTGGGATGACTCCTCCTCAGGAATCAGGTAATTCCTCTACTCACTAATTTTGTTATTGTCTCATTTTTTTTCTAACTTTTTCTTTGGTAATTATTTTCTCCATTAGAAGGAAGATGCCTCTGTTTAAAGTTTATGAGAGCTATGGTAGAATTTGGCCCCACATCTTTGTGCATGTTGTTGTTGCCATGCTACTGTACCAATGTACTATGGCTGGTTACTTTGTGGTGAAGAAATTCTATTTTGCCTATGTTTGTAACGAAGAAATTCTATAGATTTGGCTCTTGAAGTTGCTTTCCGTGAATTGAAGGGAATGCCTAACATGGAGCAGGTCTTTAGAGCCTATGTCCCACCAAGCTTGAGCTTTGAGAAGATAGATGACGATCAGTTTGATCATGCATTATCTAAAGTTTCACGGTTGGAATCACTTTTGGTCTTTGATTTTGTCATTGCATTGGGGTCTTAAGATTGGGCGTATTATTTTTTATTAATACTTTTTTTTTGTTTAGAAAGAAAGTGCAGTCATTAAAGCAAAGTTATATCATTCAGAATAAATATCACTTTAAATCCCCGTAGAAGTGTGAGAAATTCTAAAATTTATGTTAAACATTATGTTCACATGTTTTTAGTTGTATGTTCTAAAGCTATAGACGTAATTATTTAAGACTAAACTATCGCAATTATATTAGGTGTAACGAAACATAAATAAAATTGCATAGAGGAAAACTACAATAAGACTACATCCATGGGTAGCCAAGCTGCAATTCACTATGATGTTAACATTTACAAGTACTAGGGCTTTACAGCTGATGAACTCCCCATTCACTCACACTCACCTATTCTATATAAACAGTGTCCTAAATTGCTAGAACTCCATTCATAGCAAATCAACTTTTTCCCTTGCTGCACTTCCCACAATTTGAGTCCCACTCAAATTGTGTTACACGTTCCCAATGATATATCCCCACTTTTCTGATTAATCACAAACATGAAAAAGTGAATTACGCTTATCACCACTCAAGCTAAACTTATACAGCTTGCATATAAAATGTTACAGGACATAAGCAAAAAGTCTTCTAGTTATGTACAACTTGTCTAACAACCCTTCCTTATTGAATAAGGATTCTTCCATATCTTTCCTAATAATTATCTTGCAAATCTTACATATAAGAAAGACAAATGACATTAGGATATTGTGTAAATCAATAAGATATAAATCTATTCCTAAAGTGAGATAAAATCAAAGCTTTCCTAATGTCAATCCAAATCTGGAAACAATATCAAGTTTTGTTACACATAACGACATTAGTTAAAAACAAGAAACATAAATATTGCAAGTTTTGTTTTCTCTCAAAATGCCAACATATCAATGCCACATATATTCACTGTGACACATGACAGTCCATGTAGCATTGTCCTAACAATCTCCCCTTTTGGTATTTTGTGAGAAAAACACAAAGTAAAATATCCTGTATAAAATTGGTTAGCAATAAGATAATCGTAACATAAAAACAACTTAGAACTACATTAAAGTAGTTACAAAAATTATCCTACAAAAGAACTTTTGGTCAGTTAGCATTAGCAAAGTTCATACATCCTAAACAAACACAAATAAGCAACTAAGTTCAAATCAACAAAATAAAACAGTGTCATCTCCCCTTAAGATCAATACTCCCTCTCAACGTCACAACAAAAAGTTTCACTAGCATAATATCAGCAAAAGCAAGTCTCCCCCTAAAACCAAAAGCACAAAAGTTCATCCAACAAAGCAAACTAAAAGTAGTGCATCTCCTAAACTATTCATAACTAAAAGTAGTGCATCTCTTAAACTATTCATATCTACTCCCCATTTTTTCTTCATAAAGTGCCAAAGAGCACTACTTCTGATGTCTGGTAGATCATCTAGGTGAAAAGCTTGACTTGAGAAAACAACCCCTGATCCTTGGTCTCTACCCTATTGATGGTGCTGGAGGAGAAGGAATTGTAGTAGATTGCTCAAAAGAAGTGGTTGTCACTACAGCTAGAGTTTCAACTATTTCCTTGGTTTGTTAAGCTACAAATTTGGGTTTGAGAAAAGACATGTGCTGCAATGAAGTAGCTGCGGTAGCTGGTGGAGAAACATCTTTTTTTTGCTAAAGTGGAAGAGGCATGATGCGATGTTGTGGTGGAGTGCGTTGGGGAATGAGCTTGTTCAATCGCTGGTTGAGTGTCTTGAGAAGGAATATCAATAGTAGAAGGTTCAATAGGAATGTTGGAGGTAAACACCACTGGAATTGTAGTATGGAGTTCTATAGAAGGAATAGGAACTAGCATAGATGTTGATACTTCAACTGGTGTATATGCTGGAACTGTAATAATGGCAATTGTGTAAACTGAAACTAGAGTATCTACAACTAGAATTTCAGTATTAGTAGTTGGAATGATTGGAGATTCTTGTTGTGTGCCTAAGGAAACAGGAATGACTAGAGTTTCTAGTTCTGGTGAGACAGTAGGGGAACGAATTTTAGAAGTAGAAGGGCCTATAGCAGCTGGACCTGGTTCTGTTGAAGGAAAAATAATTTAGTCCATTGTCTGTCTTAGAGCAGGGCATCAAGGGACTAAGTGGCAAATGTCTCTATTTTCACGAATCGTTCCTTCTAGAGCTCCCTTGCCACAATGTAGTCATCATACCGTTTCTTGATTTCTTTAAAGGCAAACTTGCCTTCAATAGGGTACACTCCTCAAGAGCATCAAACTCATTCACATGCATGTCAAAGTCTTCCCTCCTAGTTGGATCATCGTAATTAGATGCTTCTATTTCTTCATCAGCCTGTACCTCTGGGACTTCTTCAGCATTATTCGAATATTGATCATGTTCTGATGAGGGATTGACATTCTCTTAGATTTCTGGTTGAGTCAGTGATGACTCCTCTAGTGATGTATCATGTGATGGCAAGTGTGAAGGAGAATCATGCAGCACCGGTTGCATTTTCTTTGACTGAGATCAAAGCTTTAATGCCATTTTGATAAATTGAAAGTGCAATATAAAGAAACCCTTGCTGAAGCGATTTTGAATTGAACTAGATGAGGGCAAAGTGAGAAAATAAAGGAAATAAAGAGATAATATTATTTTAAATCAAGAATCCTAGTATAATTATGGCAACACAATTACAAGACTCCCCCTAAAAATGTGATATTAATTTTTAGAAATTTTCAAGAAAATAAATCACAAAGATTTAGGCATTTAATGTATTAAAAGAGGAAAATTGAATACCGTTAAGTCCCACCACTTTTAACAACATTTTAATCGCAAACCTATTTGTTGATGTGTCAACCTTGTAGACATGTAACTCATCCAAATAAATATATAGCTAAGTCAGACGAATATTAAAAATTACAATCATGCATAACGAAACTAAACTTGTTATCTTAGACGTGACTAAAGTATCCTGATATCTTGTGATTTGTTTTAACAAAGCATTTTTCAGAGCTGCATAAATACTAAATAAATTAAATTGAGATTTCTGCACTATCACACAAATTAAACATCAATCAAGTGATCCATCTCAGCATATCTCTGAAATACATAGAAATTGATCTCAATTGAAATTGAATACAAATACAGTGGCTTTTGCACATGTATAATGGTAGCATTTTTCATGTTGAATGGGCAAATTAAGCATATTTCCTAGATACACACAAATTGCTTTCAATAGATGGCTTTCACTCAACACATACAGGTAGCCCTTTCTGTATTTACTAAAATTTTATCAATTAAAATCAGCAACGAAAAACACTGAATTTGATTTGCAAACAACTAAAAAATGCAATATCAAAATAAATTACATGATGTTTCAGATATCTTATGTGTGACTAACACAATGTTCATTCATATAACTAAGACACAACATTAGCTTTTCTTAACTTTTCAAATATTGATGAGTGTAGTGCCTTGGTGAACAAATCAGCTAGTTGGTATTTAGTTGAAACATGCTCAATATGGATTGTTCTAGTTTTAACTAATTCTCTAATGAAATGATACTTAATGTCCATGTGTTAAGTTCTTAAGTATTAGAGAGGATTTTTGGATATGTTAATTGCACTTATGTTATCACAAAAAATAGTCATGGATTCTTGTGATATACCATAGTCTTCCGACATTTGTCTCATCCACAATAATTGTGTACAATAGTTACTAGCAATTATGTACTCAACCTCAGTAGTAGAGAGTGAAATTGAGTTTTGTTTCTTGTTGTGCCAAGCTATCAGGTTGTTTCCAAGGGAAAAACATCCTCTTATGGTACTCTTTCTATCATCCACATTACCAACCCAATCCATTTCACTATAACTTGCAAGAGATGATTTTATGTCTTTAGAAAACTAGATTCCGTATTCTGTAGTCTCTTGAACATACTTGATTATCCTTTCGACAACTGCCACATGTAGTTCTTTTGGACATGATTGGAATCGTGCATATAGACCTACACTGAAAATGATGTCAGGTCTACTTGCTATAAGATATAGAAGGCCTCCAATCCTCTATATAAACTCTGATCAACATCATTTCCAACCTTATCTTTTGACAATTTGAGATTGGTGGCAATAGGTGTTCTCATTGCTTTGCACTTGTCCGTTTCAAATCTTTTCACTAAGTTCTTTGTATACTTAGTTTGAGAGATAAAAATCCCATTATTTAGTTGTTTGACTTGAAGTCCAAGAAAAAAATGTTAGTTCACCTACCATACTCATCTCAAATTCTTCCCGCATAAGCTCAATAAACTTATTAGTTTTATCATTAAGTGTATAGCCAAACACTATATCATCAACATAGATTTAAGCAACAATAATACACTTAGATGCATAATTTATGAACAAGGTTTTGTCATTGCTGTCTTTAGTATATCCCTTTCCAAGGAGAAAGGTCATGAGTCTTTCATACCAAGCTCTTGGAGCTTGTTTAAGACCATATACAGCCTTTTTCAATTTGTAAACATAAATGGGATGCTTATGATCAACAAAGCCTTTTGGTTGCTTAACAAAAACTTCCTTATTAAGAATGTCATTTATAAAAGTTGTTTTAACATCAATTTCAAAAAGTTTGAAGTTTAACAAACATGCAATGGCAAGCGGCAACCTAATATATTCTAATCTGGCTATAGGTGCGAAAGTTTCATCAAAATCTGTTCTCTCAATTTGTGTGTACCCTTGAGCAACTAATCTAGCCTTACTCCTAATCATTTGTCCATTTTCATCATTTTTATTCTTAAAAATCCATTTAGTTCTAATAACATTTGTGTTTTCAGGTCTAGGAACTATGGTCCACACTTGATTTCTTTCAAACGGATTCAGCTGTATATTGCATTGCTTGAATCCATGCTTCTTCCTTAAGAGCATCATTCACATATTTAGGTTTTTCAAGTGAAACATAGCAAGAAAAACTCACTTGGTTTCTCACCTTACTTCTAGTTTTAACTACACCTTCTGAACTTCCAATAACAGAAGTGGTAGGATATGCCTTTTGTATCCAGATTGGGGATCCTTGGTCTTGTCATCAGTTTTAATTTCATCTTTGCTTAAGTCAATGCTGTCAGACATTGCCATCTCATTTGTCTTAACTTCTGTAGTTTCATCTTGTGTGACTGTATTGTATTTTCTACAGAATCTGTTCTAGTTTTATCGATAGATTCTCCAAGACTTTCTATGGCTTCTTCATGTGAAAATTTTGTAAAATTGACACATCCGAAAAAGGATTGTCTCCCAAGTATAAGAGTGTCGAAGTAATAAACCCGGTGAGTCCGGGGTCGATCCACGAGGAAGGGGATTTTAGCGTTACAAATTATAAGTTAAGCAAATATGATATGAATAATTGAAAGAAATGATAAGATAATCTCAACAAATCTGTAAAGATGGTAGGTGGTATTACCGACCATTCAAATATAAAACAAAAGGCAAAAGGAGGTAAAACCATCCATGGAAATAGGTGGTATAACCAACCATAGTAAATTAAAGAACAATTTCATAAGGTGGTAGAACCGACCATAGTAAATAAAATAAAAAGTTCATAAACAATAGAATAATTAAAATACAAGAGGAATTAACACAATAACAATGAAGGCTAAGGTTAGGGGATCCGCCCTTGATATTTCAAATAAGGATAATTAACCCATTTTAGTTATATGAATTATATTTGTTTCATTACCAATATTTATACCACTTCTTGTAAATGGTTCAAGCATCCAATGTGCCAATCACCATATGTCTACAACAAATCAAGGTTCCTAACTAGATTCTTGTCGGTAAGGAAGAACCATACATCATCTAGAAAGGATCCAAGCATTTGATGTGCCAAGGATTGTCGACAATGGATCAAGACCTCCACTTTACGAGTGGTGTCAGGATTGATTAAGAAATTAAATATAAATCATATTGAATAAACATTATAAGATTAAGATTATTAAGCACATATTAAGGGTTAGAGAATCCTTATTCTCATATCAAGGGTTTCACCCTTTCACCTTAGCAAAGAGAAATTAGAAGAACATTATAATAGAAAGAAAATAAAATGCAAGAAAAAGGAAATTCATTAATAACATAAACACACAAAACACAATACAAGATCCTAGCCCAAGCCAAAATGTTCCAGCCAAGGCCAAGATGCCCTAATGGGTCACAAGGCACCTCTATTTATAGATACATCCAGGGGCAAACTTGTCAAATTACAAGGGCATAATTGCCAAATATTAGTTGTAAATATCTTTGACAATTGGGATCATTAGGCACCGACTTTGACCATCAATTTTGACATCGAAATGTTATGAATTTTAATCATATGTCTTCATGAAAGTTGTAGATATTTCTCTCAGCTTTCTAGAACATATTGATTTGCACAATTTAGATACGTATTTTGGGAGATACGGTCCAAATACTGAGGCCTGGTCAGACTGGGCCGAGACTGTAGATGGGTTCACTTCAAGCCCAATTTTGGTCCACTAAGAGCCCGAATTTGATTATGCTTGTGAAATGCAATCTTGTACATAATTGAATCATCTTTCCAAAACATTAAGAATTGCACCATTCTGATCTATAAATAGAGAGTTATGCCCATTTAACCGAACCTGTAACAAAACCAAAATTAAGAGAAATTAATTCCAAAGATGCAAATGCTACAAATATGCTTAAGTTGAGGAATTTAATGACACTATTAATGCAATATGATGAACTAACTCTTATTAAACATGCATATTTAAGTGTTCATCACACCCCCCAACTAGCTTATTGCTAGTCCCTAGCAATTAAAGCGTTATTATTTAGAAGTGATTTATAGAATTTTCCATCCAAGGTGGTCATTATTGCACTCTCCTTGATTTTATCCAAATAAACAAACTCTCAACCAATTATTATTATCATTTTTTTTTATGACTCATGTACCCTTTAGTCAAGATATCAATAAACCTCCTTTTTGTGCTCAGTTAACACATGACTATGGGGCTTATTAGAAAGAAGCCATATTGGTTCTAATATTTGTTAAGGCTAACAACTTTAGGTAGGGGGCATTCATTTATTATATATATGTGTTTTTTTTTTTTAAAGAATGCATCTTTAACCCATGTAGCGAGCCTTAGGCTAATGGCTCCCAGACCAGTTGGCCTTAGGGCATTAGGTGTTAAGACACCCCTTCGAGCTTAACGACTCGGGTTGCCGATGCTTTATTTTTGCTTAGAAACTTATGGATAGTGCAATTTTCAATCCCATTAAGCTTTCTCCTTAATCCATGTAACGAGCTTTGGGCCAATAGCTCCCAAACCAGTTGGTCTTAGGGTATTAGGTGTTAAGGCACCCCGCGGGCTTAATTGCTCGAATTAAGGAGGCTACAAGACCAAACTTTATCCACAATTGCTATTTTTTTTCTTTTTTTTTGCTTTTTTTTTTTAACTTTCCCCTTCCTTTGTGTTGTTATCCTAAACAAAACAAAAGAACTTAAATATTACAACATTTCATTTTGCCACCCACAATCAAGCATCAAGGTATGTGTGTGTGTGTGAAGAAAGGTTCATGAATACTTGCTTAATGAGTATATAAGCACACAATTTTTTTTTTATTTAAATGATAAGGTTGTGAGAGTTCATAGATTTGGATAATTCAAAGTGAAATGAATAAGACCTCCTTATTATAAAATTCAAAAATCAAGTCTAAATAATATCAAGTTAGCTAAAATGAGTTCATAAGATCAAAATAAAATGACAAATTGGTTAGAATGGGTTTCAAGAGTTTAAACTGACCCTCCATACTCTGCCATTCCTGACCCAGAATGCGTCTCAAGAGGAATTGAACTCCTTACACCGCACTCTGAATCTAATTACTAACTCGCTTTTTTTTTTTTTGCAAGAAAAAATAAAATTTCAAGACACACTTATGTCAACTATCCTTCCCCCCCAACCAAATGAAACATTGTCCTCAATGTTTAAATGTAGAGAGATAAAGTATAGAAGACATTACCTGAAGCTTCTGTTATTCAAGAGAGATGACCTGAAAGACTCATAAAATAACATGCTAAAAATAAAATAAAATAAAAGACAAAAAAAATTACAACCGGAGATTCAGATCCAATTTGCACTTTTTGTTTTGCCCTCCTGCCCAATTAATTTGAGTACTAGCTGGGTCAGGTTCATACTCAACTCTTGTAATTTGTCAAGTAACTCACCAGCAGAAGTGGCAGAAACAAGGATCTTTCTCGCCCAATGTGGGATAAAATTTTGTTCTACAGCTACATCAACAAAACTTATTAAAGGATCAAAGAAATTGTTAACATTCAACAAACCTATGGGTTTTTGATGGAGATTCAGTTGGGCCCAAGAGGCAATTTGAAAAATTTCTTCAAGAGTGCCAAAGCCACCTGGTAAAGCACTAAAGGCATCTGAATTGATGAGCATATGTGCCATGCGTTCATGCATAGAGGAGACCTGTAACTCTTTCCCAACGTTTTTCCAACAATACTTTCTACAGCCAAAGCTTTAGGAATAACTCCTAAAACTTGAGTACCCCCTACATGTGCAGCTGTTGACACACAGCCCATTAACCCCGAGGCTACCTCCCCCATAACCACATGAATCTTTCTTTCAGCCAGTAGCCTACCAAGATAGTTTGCTACTTCTACAAACTCCTCACTTTTACCCGGTCGAGATCCGCAGAATACACATATCCTTTGGATTCGACGTTGTGAAGTTCCCTCCATGTCTATGCCACTCTCTAACTATGTGTGAGGAAGAGAATAAGAGATGTGGTATTTATGGAGTGCAAAAAGGTATGCTAATGATGACATCTAAATAGGTAGCTCGGTTGCTTTGTTGAAAAATTCAACAATTATGCATAGAAATTCAAAAAAAAAATGATGAAATAAGACACCATAAGTCAACAAAAGATACAAATTCAAAAATGACAGCTATAAGGCATTAAAATTCCAAAAATGATGGCACGCATGCATATGTACAGGTAGTTGTGACTGTGGCTCACATCTTCCTCTGGTTTTACGTCCAGAAACGGCTTAAACACCTTCTATGAGTTGGGAATATGCTTCCCATCCAGTTTTCTTATAAACTGGCAAACAGGGTCGTTTTGAGTCAGATTCCCAAGACTATAGCGTTCCTGCTCATCTCGGAAGTGTGTCCACACATTAAAAATTTCACGCTGCACAAGTCCACAAGAATGCGTCTCAAGAGTCGTTCGGATATCATCCAAAGACTCCTTACTCAGTCCATTCTTGATGAACTGTAGTTTATCCTCTCGATTGTTAGACAAATATCCCAAGAAGCGGCAACGCTGGTTACAGGTCCATCTTGCACATTTGTGACAAACTTGTAACCTTTTCGCTCTTCGCTTTTTGGCGTAAGAGCTTTTTCCCAAACCTG
>SNVD02005222.1:0-22103 GCA_013180625.2 Boswellia sacra
ATGAGGTGGCATTTTCCCTGTCGCAAGAAAATTTACAATGTTAGCAAACCAAGGTACAGTAGCAACGGAAAATAAAAATTCATCAAGAAAAGAATCATTGATAGGTGAAGTTTCAATTAATGTCTCTGTCGTTAGTCTTGAAAGATGATCAGCAACGACATTTTCGGCTCCTTTCTTGTCCTTTATTGTGATGTTGAATTCTTGGAGCAATAAGATCCACCGTATCAATCTAGGTTTTGCATCCTGTTTAGACATTAAATATCTCACAGCTGCATGGTTAGTGTAAGCAATTGTGGGAGAACCAATTAAATAAGAACGAAATTTGTCCAATGCAAATACTACTGCAAGTAGTTCTTTTTCAGTTGTTGTGTAATTCATTTGCGCATCATTTAAAGTCCTACTAGCATAGTATATGACATAAGGCTTACCTTCTTTTCTTTGTCCTAAGACAGCACCAACGGCATAGTCACTTGGATCACACATCAATTCAAAAGGTAAGGACCAATCAGGAGATTGCATAATTGGAGCAGTTGTTAAAAGTCCAATTAATTTATCAAAGGCATTTTTACATTCTTGAGTCCATTCAAAAGAAGTGTCTTTTATTAAGAGGTTACAAAGAGGTTTAGATATAGCACTAAAATTTCTTATGAACCTCCTATAAAATCCAGCATGCCCTAAGAATGAACGAACTTCTTTGACTGTTTTTGGTGGAGGCAAATGGGAAATTAATTCCACTTTTGCTTTATCTACTTCAATTTCCTTAGAAGACACCACATGGCCTAAGACAATTCCCGAAGTGACCATATAATGACATTTTTCCCAATTTAAAATAAGACCTTTTTCTACACACCTTTTTAGGACTTTTTCTAAGTTTTCAAGACAATTGTCAAAAGAGTTTTCAAAGACAGTTAAATCATCCATAAAAACTTCTAAACAATGCTCAACCATATCACTGAAAATGCTTAACATGCATCTTTGAAAAGTGGCTGGGGCATTACAAAGTCCAAAAGGCATTCTCCTAAATGCAAAAGTGCCGAAGGGGCACGTGAATGTGGTCTTTTCTTGGTCTTCGAGTGTAATGAGAATTTGATAATAGCCTGAGTATCCATCAAGAAAGCAGTAGTAGGAGTGCCTTGCTACTCTTTCAAGAATTTGGTCAAGAAATGGTAAGGGAAAATGGTCTTTTCTGGTGACAGCATTTAATTTTCTATAATGATGCACATATTCCAACTAGATGAGACTCGAGTTGACAATGATTCCCCCTTTTCATTTTTAACTACTGTAATGCCAGATTTCTTAGGTACTACTTGTGTAGGGCTTACCCACTTACTATCAGAAATAGGATAGATAATTCCCATATCAAGTAGTTTGAGAACTTTAGCCCTAATGACCTCTTTCATGTGTGGATTTAATCTCCTTTGAGGTTGTTGAGATGTTTTGGCATTTTCCTCTAAATGTATTCTATATGTGCAAATTAAAGGGTTAATGCCTTTTATATCTTTTAAAGTCCATCCGATTGCATTTTTATGCCTTTTAAGCACTTCTATCAACTTACCTTATTGCTCGCATGTGAGGGATGAAGAAATTACCACCGGATATGTCTGATTCTCTCCAAGATATGCATATTTCAGTCCTTCAAGTAAGGGCGTTAATTCTAACTTGGGAGCTTCCTCTTCCTTGCTTTCATTCATTTGCCCCAATTCTTCAAATCTTGATTTTGAGCCTTTTTCCCTCACCTATGTACAATCCAACACAGAACATATATCAGAAAGATTAGACTCTAGTTCCATACTTGATTCTAATGAATTCACTAGACAAGTTTCCAAAGGGTCAGAAGAACTCCCTTTTTGGATGTGATCTTCCACAATAGATTCAATTACATTGGCCTCATCAATTTCATCTTCTTCTTCATTTGGTTGTTTGCACATATTGAAAACATTAAGTTCCAATGTCATGTTCCCAAATGATAGCTTTATGACTCCATTCCTGCAATTAATCAAAGCATTAGAGGTAGCTAGAAATGGACGCCCTAAAATAACAGAAATTGAATTGCTTACTTCCACTGGTTGTGTGTCCAAGACGATAAAATCCACTGGGTAAATGAATTTATCAACTTGAACTAATACATCTTCTACTACTCCTCTTGGTACTTTAATTGATCTATCAGCAAGCAAAAGAGTCATAGAAGTCGATTTTAACTCACCTAGATTGAGTTTTTAAAAAACCGAGTATGGAAGCAAATTCACACTAGCACCAAGATCAAGTAAAGCTTGTTCAATTTTATGGTCTCCAATAGCACATGAAATTGTAGGACAACCTGGATCCTTATATTTCACTGTATTATTATTTTGAAGAATAGCACTTACTTGCTCAGCTAGAAATGCCTTCTTTTTCACATTCAGTTTTCTTTTCATAGTGCACAAGTCTTTCAAAAATTTTGCGTAAGAAGGTACCTGTTTGATCACATCAAGCAAGGGAATGTTGAGCTTTACCTGTTTGAAAATTTCAAAGATTTCAGAATTGTGAGTTGGCTTCTTTTGTGTAGCTAATGCTTGAGGAAATGGAGGCACAAATGAGGAGTTGGTTTCCTCTTCGCTAGGTGTTGGTTTGGCAACCTCTTCCTGCCCTTTAGAGATCGATTCTTATTCTTTCTCACAAGGGTTAGGAATATGTTTCTCAACAACCTTACCATTGCGAAGGGTCATGACTGACTTGGCTTGGTCAAAATAATTGTTATTTGAACTCCCTGCATTTGAGTTAGATTGATCTTTGGGGTTTTGCAATGTTTGAGAAGGAAATTTTCCTTTCTCTTGGATTCTAAATGTAGATGCAAATTTTGCAAGAGTTTTTGACAAATTTGCTAATGTTTGAGCAGTTTGACTATTAAAAGTCTCTTGCTTTGTAATGAATGAATGCAATGTCTCTTCAAAGTCATTCCTAGGAGGAGGAGCATATGCATGATCATGAGAATTTTGAAAATTTGGTTGTGCTTGAAAAGGGACTTGGGAAGATTGTGCATGATCGTCATTTTTCCAGCTAAAATTTGGATGATTTCTCCAATCAGGATTGTAGGTTTGTGAATATGGATTGTGATTTGGCCTTTTGAAAGTGTTCAAGGCGTTGGCTTCTTCATGGAGACATTCCCTAAAGGCAGGCAAAGTTGGACAATAATCAGTAGAATGGTCATTGTCATCACAAATGTTACAGACATTTTCTTGAATAGAATTTAATTGACCACTCTTTTTCATTTCTAAAGCCTCGACTTTTCTAGCTAGGATGCATATTTGGCTTGAAGGTCATGGTCTTCCCTAAGGTTGTAAATACCTCTATTGGATGTCGAGGTTGGGGTCTTGCTTGGTACCTCATAGGTGCCAGCAGTGTCCCAATTTTGTGCCTTTTCTGTCATGGAATCTAGGAAGTCAAGTGCTTCCTCAGGGTCTTTTTCTTTAAATTTTCCATCACACATTAATTCTACTAGTTGCCTATCTTGAGGTGTTAACCCTTCATAGAAGTGTGCAACTATTCTCCAAGTTTCAAAACTATGGTGAGGACAGGTATTAAGTAGTTCCTTATACCTATCCCAACATTGGTAAAGGGTTTCCCCTTGTTTTTGAGAGAAATCAGAAATGTGTCTTTTAAGAGAATTTGTTCTTTGGGTAGGAAAAATTTTTTTAAAAAATTGTTGTTTCATCTCATCCCATGAACTGATGGAATTCGACCTCAAATTTTGTAGCCATGTTCTAGCTTTATCTTTTAAAGAAAAAGGAAAAAGATTTAATCTAATGGTGTTTATGCTACAATTTGGGTCAGTGTAGGAGCTACATACCTCTTCAAAGAGTTTTAAGTGCGAATATGGTTCTTCATGTCAAGGCCACGAAAAGTGGGTAGAAGTCGAACAAAACTTGGTTTGAAATTGAAATGGATTGAATCTGGAGGAGAAACTACACAAGATGGTGCACTAGTCCTTACCGGATTCATGTAGTCTCTGAGGGTTCTTCGTTGGTTTTGATCATTTTATTGCGAACGGTTGTCCCCTTCATCCGTGAATATTTCCACATGATTGTCGGCCATGTTTTCTAATGAAGATGATGTTTTTCTAACAAGTCTACCACTCGATGTTCGTGACCAAATTTTCATGCAAGAAAGAGAGAAGAAAAGAGAAGAAAAGATGAACACACAAAAAAATAAAAAATTTAGATCTAAGATGAGAAAAGAGAACACTTACAATTTTGCACACCAATTTTTACCTTCCCCGGCAACGGCGCCAAAAAACTTGACACATCCGAAAAAAGGATTGTCTCCCAAGTATAGGAGTGTCGAAGTAATAAAACCCGGTAAGACCGGGGTCGATCCAAGAGGAAGGAGATTTTAGCGCTACAAATTATAAGCTAAGCAAATATGATATAATTGATTCAAAGATATGACAAGATAATATCAACAATAGATAAGAATAATTAAAATGCGCAAGTTAAAGGAATTAACACAATAATAATGAAAGCTAAGGTTAGGGGATCCGTCCTTGATATTTCGAATAAGGATAAACAACCCATTTTAGTTATATGAGTTATATTTGTTTCGTTACCAATATTTATACCACTTTTCGTAAATGGGTTCAAGCATCCAATGTGCCAATCACTATATGTCTACAACAAATCAAGGTTCCTAACTAGATTCATGTCAGTAAGGAAGAACCATACGACATCTAGAAAGGATCCAAGCATTTGATGTGCCAAGGATTGTCAACAATAGATCAAGACCTCTACTTTACGAGTGGTGTCAAGATTGATTAAGAAAATATATATAAATCATATAAAATAAACAACACAAGATTACGATTATTAAGCACATACCAAGGGTTAGAGAATCCTTATTTTCATATCAAGGGTTTCACCCTTTCACCTTAGTAAGAGAGAATTAGAAAGACATTATAAGAGAAAGAACACAAATTGCCAGAAAAAGGAAATTTATTAATAACATTAAAACACAAGAGAGAAACACAATACAAGATCCCAGCAAGGCCAAGATGCCCTAATGGGTCACAAGGCACCTCTATTTATAGATACATTCAGGGGAAAACTTGTCAAATTACAAAGGAATAATTGTCAAATATTAGATGCACCAACTTTGACAATTGGGGTAATTAGGTGAACCAACTTTGACCACCGATTTTGACATTGAATTTTTGAGAATTTTAATCACATGTCTTCACGAAAGTAGTAGATATATCTCTCAGCTTTCTAGAACATCTTAATTCATACGATTTGGATACGTATTCTGAGAGATATGATCAAAATACTGAGGCATGGTCAGGCTGGGCTGAAACTGCAGATGGGTTCACTTCAAGCCCATTTTTGGTCTACTAAGATCCCGAATTTGATGATGCTTCTGAAATACAATCTTGTAGATAATTTAATTAGATTTTCAAAACATTAAGATTTGCACTATTCTGATCTATAAATAGAGAGTTATGCCCATTTTACCAAACCTATAACAAAACCAAAATTAAGAGAAACTTAATTCCAAAGATGCAAAGACTACAAACATGCTTAAGTTGAGGAATTTAATGACACTATTAATGCAATATGATGAATTAAACTCTTATTAAGCATACATATTTAAGTGTTCATCATTGGACAAGCATATTAACCTTTTACAGAGTAACCAGAGAGATTGCCATAAGCAAGAAAGTCATGAATTGTCCACAACAATATTGCTCGAAGGTTAAACATTTCTTTCTTATAGGCATCATACGCTTGAACACCTTCTTCCCAAAGCATCTTCAAGTCATCAATTAAAGGAGCCAAATAAACATCAATGTCATTTCCTGGTTGTCGCAGACCCGATATCAAGAGAGACAACATCATGAATCGCTTTTGCATACATAACCATGGAGGAAGATTATACGTAACCATTACCACAGGCCAACAACTATAAGTACTACTTAGGCTACTATATGGATTAAACTCATCAGCTGATATAACTAATCAGAGATTTCTACATTCAGCACTAAAATCAGGCCACATACGGTCAACCAGTTTCCAAGGAGGGGTGTTTGCTGGGTGTCTAAGTTTACCATCATTAACTCTATCCTTGGCATGCCATGTAAGGTTTTAGGTAATTTCAGAAGATTGAAATAACCTCCTAAATCTTGGAATGGGAGGAAAGTACCCCACAACTTTTGTTGGAATGCCTTTCCTAGGTTTAGATGATTTACGTGTCATTTTCCATCTCGACAAGCCACATGTAGGACAACTTGATTCAGATGCATACTCTTTTCTATATAAATGCAATCATTAGGGCATGCATGTATTTTTTCATAAGACAAACCTAAAGAAACCATGGTTTTCTTAGCTTCGTACATGGATGTGGGCATCTCATTATTGGGTGGTAACATATTGGATAGGAGGTCAAGTAACTCAGAGAAACTTTTGTCAGACCAACCATATTTTCCTTTAATGTTGTATAGTTTCATTAAGGCAGAAAGTTTTGTGTGTGATGTGCATCCTCGGTATAAGGGCTTCTCAGCATCTTCAAGTAACTTATCAAAACATTTAAGGTCATCCTCATTATACTTGAATGCATCATTGACCATATCAAATGTAGCAGATGGATGATTGTTTTCAGAACATTCAGCAAATGATGAGTTTACGATTTTGGGTGGATTAACCGAAGTTGGCTCCCCATGCCAAATCCAAGTTTCGTACTTAGTGTCGAACCCTTTCCTAAATAAATGGGATCTAATTTCCTCTCGGGTGTGGAAGGCAAAACATTGACAGGATTTGCAAGGGCATGTCATGAGGTTTGAGTTGTTACAGTGTGTAGTTCCAAACTGTAAGAAGTTATCCACCCCATCCGAATACTCCTTAGACAATCTATCTTTCCAAATCCAAGATTATCCATTAAGTGAAATAAAGAAAAAACCTGTTCATATAAGATTCACTTTAGTACTCTTATACAACGTTCAAGTTAATATTTAATCAAAGGATTTAGCTTTAAAATATTTGAATAGGTTATTTATTATCTTCAAAGTACGTGGCGTTGTTTACACCTCAGTACAGACCAGTATAGTGCCTATTCAGGTTCACCATTGGAATATATGTCGAGGTTTCCAGCCATTATACTTTGGAAGAATAACCTGAATGTTTTTCCCTATTTTTTGCAAACGTGCAATATGTACTTGGTCTAATTTCTATAAAAGGTACTAAAAGTTAATATTTAATGAGAGGATTTAGCTTTAAAATATGTTAAAAATTTGATATAAATTAGTATGAAACAATCAAGCGACAAATAGTAGACAAGCATCACAATAAAGCATGCATGTAGATAGTCCATGTATATGAAAATGGGTCACCATTATTTTGAAATGACATATTCATGTATATAGTGTTGCCATTTCATTCAACATGATATAAAGTCAGGAATAAACTAAGAAAACAATCATAATATATAACGTGAAATCAACCAATCAAACAAAATTCAAACATAAAATCAGATATAAACATCAAAGACAGGTGCAGTTTATTAAGAGTTTTAAAATGGTTTGCATTAAACATAAAGCAAGAAACATGGATGGTAATCACCTGGGTGGAAGTAAGCAAACCCTAAACTTCGATGAGCTGAAATCTTCGAAATATGCCAATTGATTTGAAATATCAAATCAAACAGATGTGGGATTTAAGCGCTGCTTTTAACCTGTAAGAAAGAAAAATATATAAACCTACATATATAACATCCGAAGAAATAGTTTTACATACATACATACATACAATCCATGAAATAATTGACAACAAATTCTTCCTCAGCAATTCAATTATTAAAAAGATATTCTTTTTGCAAAAGTATCACCTATAATCGGTTTAAAGTTAAATTATTTCTATCAAGTGCTGTATAGAAAACAATTAATCATCTTAATAATTAGGCATTCCTTCAAAAAATTCAATGTACCTCAAATTGATGCCCAATGTCAACCAATTGCAAGCTGCAATTACATGTAGAATGAAATTTAATCAATTTAGAATTGATATATAGAGAGTGAAAATGGACTATAGAAAAAGAAATTTGAAACAAAAATTGTAATGGCTGATCTTGAAGTGAAATCCTATTGTGATGAACAAATTCTGCCACTGGCAGTTAGTGTTACAATCGCAAAAACTACAATTCAATTGTGTAAGTTCTGTAGTGTGTTAAAGCATTTTCAGAACTTTAGGATTAGAAGTCTCTGCCATGCAGTCTAACATTTGGATAATCATCACTCATTTCGTTTAAAGCATGCATGATTCTTTGAGAGTTGAAGATTACCTGCCCTTAACACTTATGCTGTCTAGAAGATTGAGAGTTGTAACCTGAAATAAAATAAGAAGCTAAGAAAATAGAGGAAAAGATGAACACTGTTGCAAACAAGCTAAAGAAGAAACTAATATCTAATCGCACATCAACATTGATTTGTTATCTCACTGGTTGTTAAGCTGGTACACATAAAATATTTTATGATGTAGTTAACTACGAAATTAAATGCTATAAGAGTAGTGGTATTAAATGCTATAAGTTTACATTAATGATAGACTTGATCTATCATGTATTAGTTCATCCATCTTATCATGTTCATCCTTAATATTCATATCTTTAGAAACTACTATTTCCCTAGTATAAAGTTTAAGTTACCACTAGAACCAAAATCAGGTTCTTTGCCATGATGAACCAACCTTAGTTAAGATACTGCTACCTTTGATGAGATAGTGAAATGTCACGTTTTTTACAGATGAGTTTCAACTGCAGCCAGGGGTTAAAAAATGCATTTTGATAGTCTCAACATGGACAATAAACCCAAACTCAATTATTCCTATCTACACAATTACTTGTTGCATCCATAAACACTTAGTACCATCAATATACTCTTTGCAAAGTCAATTTATAAATCACATCCAATTTCTATCCATTATTTACCCCCTGAAAATAAGCAATTGATCCTAATTTAAAGTAAATTCATATGTTAATGACAAGAAAAGAATCCTATTCCCTCCTCCATATGAACAGGTATAGTGCTATCCCATTCAAAAGTAAACATTTTCAAACATAGTACATCAACAAAGTATGCACTCTGAGAACAGGAAAGATACCACTAGAATCTATATAAGTCGAATAAATAGAAGCAAATAATCAGACAAAGCTATGTATTCCCAAACTGTCCAAATTTGGACATTTCAAGGAGCCTTAAGTAACCTGTGATCTTGATTGCCATATGATCCTAAGAGTAATAAAACACAAGTATGGTAGAGCTTCCCAAACAGGTCCAAGGTAATTCTATGATGGACACAATATGATAACAGTAGTTATTTATATTGGTATTATTATTGCCCATACTCTAAATATATCCTTATTTTATCTTTGTTGGTAATTATTATTTGTATTTATCAGTAACATGTGATTTGTATTTGTATTTGTTAAAGCCTTATAGGCTAGTCTTTCGTTAACAGAATTTACTTTACTTTTATTCTTATTTCATATACTCAAAGCATTTTCTTCTTTATTTTTATTACTATTTAGTTTTTATCAGTGATGTGTATAATTAATATTACTTTATATTGCTCATCTTCAGGTCCTATACTCCAAGCATTTTTTTTGGTTAAAATATTATCAGTAACTATTATTTACAAGGTATTGTTATCATTATTTCCTATGCTAAAAATTATTATGCTTTATTATATTTAACTATTATCAGTCCTTATTTTTATGCTTAAATGGTATTATTTAGGTCCTAAAATCTAACCATGTTATTTTTATTGTGAAATATTAATATATTTTATCTTTACAGTTATTAGTTTTTCTTATACTCTAAGCATGTTATTCCTATTATTATCTCTGTTATTATTCAATAAATTATGCACACAATCAAGTAAACATAGCAAATACAAATCAAATATATTCAAAGTAATGAGCACACAATCATTCCAAATCATCAACAAATATCTAAAGATTCAACGATTTAAAAAGTATAATGAAACACACCCACCATCACCAACAAATAACTGGTAAAAGGGTAGATTACTGTGCGCTTTTACTTATTGATAGGACTAAAAAATAACTAGGCAATTTTCCTCTACTAATACTACACCTTTCAAATTTTCCCCAAGTTGAGAAATTTTTTTCATAAACTTAAGAGTTCGAAATCAGCTATGATCATCTTCATTCAAATGGTAGGTAGCTTCAAATCAAGGTGTGGTATAGGGTGTTTTAGGTTTCATAGAAAAGCTAGATTCTATAAGAAGAAATTGTATATCATCATTGCATTACCAGCTTATAGTGTGAAAATGAAGAGATTATTTGCCCAGCATGAAAGTAGAACCAAAGAGAAGTTCTACTTAAGAGGCTTCATGCCCTACATAAGCAACCAAAAATTTCTATCAGTGATCCAAATGTTTTAGAAAAGGAGGCACACATTTTTCAGAATTCAGATAAAAGAAAGTGAAGCCAACTATAATCCAATAACAATTCAAGATTACTGACCAGAGTTCTATAGTTCTTGTCAAGCACAAGAAAAAAGTAGCAATAGAAATTGAATTTTCCCCAAATATAAGATCAAATTTTTAAGTCCTCTATTAACCCTCTTGTTACACCTTTTCTCATTAATAATTCATAATACTGATAGATATCTCAACACGTTTTTTATATCGATGCTTTCTTTCATTAATTGCAAATAAAGATAATTAGAAAAACCTACAAGAGTGGGGCAGGCTTGCATTGAAAAATATCTAAAGGAATAATTAATCTGTAAAGTTACTTTTGTATACATTGTTAGTCAGCAAAGTTGATGCCAAATTACAGTAGATACAGATTTTTCAGCAGCCCACAACATAAACAGTCTCCATCCAATAAATAACTCAAGCACAATGGTAACATTGTTAACAAATAAGATCTTAAGTAGCCTAATATGCATCTTATTCAACTACATAAGTAAAATGATACAATAAAAGAGCACAATGCAATAGTATGTAGTTCATTGTTTCATTGATCAACAAATTCTAAGCCTACTACCTAGATATGTGAATAGGACAAGATCTAACTACTAGTCAACCAATTTTCATTGACAAATGAGCTCAATATTCTTTCCAACATCAACTATATTCGCCAGCAAAAATAAGGCAATGCTTTGTCCTTTTTTCCCTGCTAAATGATTGTAATTGAGTGGATGCATGCATCTTTGATTAAGAGGAGTGAAACAGGAACAAAGTTGTGATCAGAAAAAGAAGATAACTTTTTCATCGTGAATTCAAACATATGTAACTTCTTAATCATGCATTCAAACACATGAAAGAGAGGAAGATCACCGACTATTTATTTATTTGGTGGTGTCAACCACTAAGATGACACCAAACCAGTGGAGTTAAGAACCTGTCCAAATTAGAACCATCTTAAGTGACATACTCCATCACCAAGACAATTCAAGTAATATATAAAATTCCAAAATTTCGCAGTTTTTACTAACAAAGTTAGATTGCTAGGGGAAAAAAATTAAAAACTGAAGACAATAAACAATACAAAACAAATAAAAGAAAACAAACTCAAACAAATTAAAAGGTAGATTAACTTAATAAATAAAATTATAAGAAACCATGAATTTCTCCACTTGCAGAATACTTAATTAAATCCACCACACCCCGTTCGGTAAATTCATTTGCTGATTATCAAAATTATAAACATAATTGTCTTCTTGCATTGTTTCAAACATGCAGCATAATCAGACAATAGAATAATAGAGATAGCAATTTTCCATTCAATTCAAATAATTATAAACTTAATTGTTTGTCTAGTCTGTGACTTCAATGGCTACCAATCTTTCAAATAACCTTTTCTTCTACTATTCAGCATGCGGCATTGAAGGCAAAGAGACAGAGTAGCAGATAGTGAGTAATATGGATAATGATAGTGAATAAGCTATAAATAGAATATGAAAATAAATAAAATAAGTACATTGGATCTCAAATTTAGTGTAGATAAGAATACTTTTAATAAACAGTTCAACATATAAATATAAGAAACAAATATTGTACATAATTAGCACTACAGGAGGATAGCTAAAATATGAAGTGAAGCTTAATAAAGTGAGGAAAATTAAGTATCATTAACAATACAAATACATAGAAATTTCGATAATCTAGAATCTAATAAATCTATGCTTTCAACCTGACACAAAAAAATAGATAAATGATAGAGTGTAATATAGTTTTTGCATGCTTCTTCTCCTGAATCCATGATTATGATTAATCAATAGTAATCTATGATGCCAAACCCCAAAACGTAATTAACTCAACCACCCAGCTTTCATCAAATATACTAGTTACATCTAAATTTTACAATTTTCTTTCTTATTACCAATTAGTGGGAAACCTATACCATTATTCATTTCAATGTAAAGCTAGTTTAGCTACAAATGCTTTGCTTTACGTGGGAGATGAATGATATCAATGAGATAAGTGAGGGAAGGAGATGAGAGTGACGGCTAGGTTAGCCAAACAATGGAAATAAGGATAAGTTGAGTTAATTTATACTAGTGGCATTTTTGCAATTTAGAAGAAAGGGAAAGTGACACATAATTGAAATAATGGGTTTGACTTTTGTATACTTGACAATGTTTTTTAAAACTGACATGTAACTTATAAAGGGAAATGACATGTTAGACCAAAATTGTTGTAGTGTTGGATTTCTTTTATTTCAGAATTGCATTTCTATTATAAAAAAATTCAATAACCAGAAAATCATAATTGCGGGCATATAATGTCATGCAATTATTCTATAAAATTATATGACTGTCACATAGCCAGGTTCAAGTCATGTGGCACATGCAAACCATTTCCTATAAATAAGTAAAATAAATAAAAAGATGCTCCTAGCTAGCTCAAGAACCCAGAACAGACTCTTTCAACATAGATATATAAACTCATCCATTCACATATCAACCAAAACAAACACACAAATCAAATCAACAAGATTTTAATATCTGAACAAAAATCCAAGTCTCATGAAACACAAACAAAATCACTCAAATACTGATTACCGGCTTAGAGAAACACAAAACTATTCCAAAATTTAAGCAGCAAAATCTTAAACAGCTCTCTTCAAGCTCAATAAACAACACTTGAGAAGCTTATAAGATCCTACCAAACCCACAAAATAACAAACAAATCAACTATTAAAATCCCTTCAAGTTACCCACAAAATAGAATTAACATCAGACTGAGACATGAGGAGAGAGGTGCAAAATAACACATCTTAAGCTTATTCATAAAATGACATAATTACCTATAAAAATTCTAAGCCTAAAAAATATCAACTATCATCAAGAAACTATATTATTCCTAAACTTGAGGGAGTATCCGTAACAGAAAAAGTTAAATTTTCTTAAATCAAATTCTTCCACTTCAGAATCTAATAAATTATCATCCAGAAGGGACATAAAACCATTTAGATTGAAGACTATATGGGTCAAATAGCAAATGCAGAGAATGGAGAAAGTAAACATGACCTCTTTAACTGTAGAGGCCCTGTTATCTGATAAGTGTTGTTAGAATCATCAGGTCAACCCTATTAACAAAAAAATTGTGATGGTTGACATAGTCTCCGAAAATAGAGTCGATAAGAGTGATTCCATTTTCATTGACAGCTTGAAATGACCATAGAACTAGATATTAGAAACAAAATCTTTGTAAAATACTAATACCACCAAATGATCATACAATGGCACCAATATAGTACAATAACATTGATAGCAAACAACATACATTCCCATTCTAATAGCCAAAAGAAAAATTGCAGGCTGAACATACATTCCCATTTCATGTGGGTTTTGTTTTTCCCCCAAAACCAGGAAGTTTTTGTTTACTGCATTGGAAATTCTTCTTTATTTAAGGTTCTTTTAGTTTCAGATTTTCAAGATTTGAAGAAACTGTTGGTGAATTTATGACTAGCCCAAGAGGTTGAAAAAACCTATAGAACTGTACCGGGACTGACCAAAGCTTGTACATTTGAAAGTAGAGCTTACCGTAAAACCCAACTCGCAAAAAAAAAAAAAAATAGTACAAAAGAAAAACTTATTCCAACATATATAGATTTGACTAAAAGTTCCTCCCAGTTTTGATGTATGAAGAAAATGAACACTCAAATGGAAGCCAAAAACTGAAACCTTCCTCACCAAAATATGCTATTCCTCGTCCAGAGCATACAAAAGACCATCTAAACAACAGATTTTGGAAGACATTTGCTTTATCTTTCTTGCCAAAAGCCATCTACAAGTCTATCAACTTAGAGCTCCATTAAGGTGAAATTACCCTCACAATATTTTTTGCTGCCTGAATTAATTTGTACTATGCTTTAAGCACACCAAGGAAAGATACATATATTTGGTATTAAATCAGGTATAAACTTGCTTTGACGATTTTTTTTTTTTTTGAACAACTTAACTTAGACGTATGAGGAAGTTTAAGTCCTATATTTTTGTTCAATTGAAGAGAAAAGAGAATGATAACTTATTCTCTGAAGAAAAGAGAATCATAACTTGCTGGAATGAAAAAGTAAATCAAGGAAGTTGATCTGAAAAGCACAAATAGATTGATAGAAGAGGCTGAGATGAGCAATTACAAATGCAAGAAGGGCAACTCTTAGAATCCAGTAATAAAAGATGAAACTCTTAGAAGCCACATGCATTTCAAACAAAAAAGCAGACTGAAAATCAGTATTTAAAAACATGGAGTTGATAATAAGGTAGCATGCAGGAGTTCACTTACTAGAACACTGACTAAAGGAACGCGAAAAATCTATAGGTGTCCACAATTACAGTTGTCGATATTGACGGAAGCCCAAAGCACTTCAATCAACTCTCTCAAAGCTTGAAATTATGAAAAGGCAGCATTGGCTTCGATGGGAGAAAAGAGCAGCACACGGAATTTACTAAACAGAGTCAAAACAAAACTAAACTCAGCAACTCAAATGTGGTCCAATGTAAGTAGCAATTAAGTGATGTTATTCGATATAAGAATGAACTATCAACTCACTGTTTCCAGCCATACTCACTGCCTACCTTATAATGACAAAAAAGAAGAAAAGAATGAACTATCAACAAAGACTGTACATATAAACCACCATCATAATCTAGATTCATAGTCTGTGAAACTCCTAAGCCAAAAAATTCTACCACGGAAGCAGAAAGGAAAAATTCAGTAGAAAAAAACTCGTAAAAGAAGTTGTCACTGAGCTTGCTTTTCTTTCATATTTCAATACAATCAATGATCAAACAAATTGAAATGGAAAAGGAACTAAAAGCCAGACAATTGCTATTCCATGACCTTATTAAAGATGGATCAATCGTGATAAAAACTGAAAACTTGGAAGCAACACATAAAGAAAAATACATCGTTAGATCAATATTAGAATCTCTATAAACATCCTCATTACAAGCATGTAAAAGAATGAAAGATAATTTTAATGCACGTTGAACCTCCATATCAATCAAAACATCAGTTGCAAAATGAATTCATACCCACAAACATAATAAAACTTAATAGAACATGACAAATGCATTGAAATCATTACTCTAAACCTAACCTAACTAGGTTTAATTGCAACTTCAAAATTCTTTACAAAAATCCTCCAAATTCTTAGTTGTAAAGCATTGAAACGATTGTTTTTCTCATATTCATTTTTTTTTATTTAGTATACAACAAATGTGAAAGTAAAACCAGGAAACAGATCTAAGAATCCAAATTCATAAAAAATGCATCAATTTAGACTATATATATATACACACACAGTTTCAATTTCAGTTTAAGCTACAAACAGTCAAACAAGCAGACGAGTAAAAAGAGCTAGTTCAGCATCACTTAAACAGAGTTTGAATTGAAATTGAAGGCAATTACCTTGAAATTGACAGTGGCAATGGCAATGTCTCAACCTCTGACTCTGAGTCTCAAGTGGTGAAGAAGGTTAAGAGAAAAACTTTGCTTTCCTTTGCCAGCTAATGGGCTTACAGAGAGAGTAAAATAAAATAAAATGAGTGGTTGTAGGCTATAAACTAAAATGAAAAAAAGATAATGAAACAATCCATCAGGTAAACCAATAATAGTTCATGACTACTCATAACAAATCTCTTGTCAAAGAAGATTGCAAGCTATACAATTAACCAACTTGACCAATTCATTAATTTTAAATCAAACTGCTGCTTAGTCATATAAGAAATCCAAAAACACATGTGAAGAATAAATAGTTTCAGTTTTAGTATAAGATATTTTCATCATTGAATAGGAAACAAGAAATGTCATAGCTAAATTGACGGATCAAAAGTCACATAAAGAAAAGAGACCGAGAAATAACATACTATAATATGACTTAAACGATTTTACATGAAAAACAAAGCCAAGAAAAAAAATACATGTGCCATTCTAGACAATCAAGAAATATCTTCTAATTTTTTGACTTAATTGAATTTGACAAAACGAGCACAAGTAGGCAGTTAACATTTTGCATCAAACTCCCCCATGGCACAACATAGTAAAAGCGTTTTTTCAATTTTTCCTATTCTTACCCAATTCTCCATCATTTTCAAAGACGGAAGACACAAATCGTAATCTAGTTGATATAATTATTTGATAAAACAAGCCAAATACAGAACAAGAGTTACAGAGAAGGAAATTTAAATTCAATTTCAGAGTTGAACTAGCTTTCAAATTTAAATGCAAAATGTGTTAGCTCCGCTAAGACAGACAAAAATCTGTGCCAGAAGATATGAAGTAACATTCACTTACATAGAGAGAAATATGTAAGAAATGTCCAACTTGCCCAATTATATCTTGATCAATAAAATGTGACAGAACACATAGCATTTGCCAGGCAAGTACTTTTCGCCTATAGACCTGTTGGAAAATACAAGTACATATAACAAGTTTGAAATGTAATTAATTCGAAATGTAATTAAAGAAGCTCAACATTTGAAGATTCTTATAACTGCTTACCCCTCGATACTTTTTATATAACTCTTTTGAAAGGTCCCTATCATTTACCTGTAATAACAGTTCAATGCAATCAATATTACGATCATGTAACCATGGCATGCTAAAAAAAATGCTAAAACTTCATTATAACTCATAAAGCCAATGAGAACTAAGGGAAGAACACCTTGGAAAAAGCAGACTGATAATGCCATGATGAAAAGCAAAAAGGGAATGAAAAAGCAAAGCAAATAGGAAAAGGAAAAGAGATCATGTCATCTAGTTAAAGTCCCCACTTAAGGCATAATAAACTAACATAGTCTCCTCTGCAACAGAGACAATATTACAGTAGCTACTGTGTCACACTCTAGAGAACCAAGATTTGAGATCTTTCCACCCATCTATCTTAAATGCCACAAGACCAAGCCAGTGTGAATCATCCACAAATCTGAAAAAGCACTTCAACCTCCGCTATTCATCAATATTTTCCATTGCCAAGTTTTCAGCTAGTCATGCCAACATACAATAGTTTAAAGAGAGAGAACAAAGTAACAAACTCAATGATAAAACAATCTAACCATAGAATATTTAGAAAGATTATCTCGTAGGGGGAACCAGGTACAAATTGGTAAAGGAAGAATTTCAACGGAGAAGTGAAGTCCTATAGGAGAATAAAAGGAAGTGAATGCATAGAAAAAAAGATAAAAACAACTTGCCGATTCAAATGCTTCGTACTACAAAATCCAAATGAATGCAAATTCTTAAAGACTCCTACACACAAATCCTGTGATGGCAACAATAAATCAAAAGAGCAGCATAATAAAAAAAATATCTCTTAGTCTGGTTAAGAGACTACTAACTCACGTGAAACCATACACATTACAAATAGCAAAGACATACTTCCCAAAAGTATATAACATTAACCTACCCTTAACCCTATTCTAAACTTGAAATTACATCATTAATTGTTAATTGAGAGGAAGAGAGATTCATTCAATGATATGGTCATTACTCCAAAGCCCTTTTTTCTCCTCTCCAAGGCATTATTATAACCACTAAAACCGTGATCGTGGAATCAAGTCTAGAAACAAATGCAGTTTCATTAAAGTGGAATTATCCTTAATCAGTGAACTTTAGGAGGAAAGAGACAACATCATATTTCTCTTTCCCATCTAACATGCAAGTCTAAAAAAAAATGATATTATATCCACATAGATGCTCAATGATTTATTTCCCTGTTGCACTTCATGAAGCAATCTTATAGATGCTAATTAACAACTAGATAACACCCCCAAACCCCCACACCACACCACCCCCACCCCCCCACCCCCCCACCCAAAAAGAAAAAGCAATCTGACTTGCACAAAATCAAACATTCATTCACACAACAGAATCCACTCAACATTCGACATCAACCACATAATAATTATGATTTCACAATAAACATAAATAATTAAGCAAATGGAAATTCATATAGTATTCTGTCCAAGAATGATAAAAGATAAACTAGTGCAATGAAATAAAAAGTTGCTACAGTTTTAGATCTGGTGAAACTAGAATAACAAAAAATGTAAGCCGTTGTAGTTCTTGTCAAACTATAATAACCACAATCAGTTTCAGTTCTGATCAAACTAAAACTACAAAAATGTATGCAGATCTATATCTAGTCCCTATGAAATTAAACAAAAAAAATTCAAGGTATAAAATTGTAGAAAGAGATGATTATTCCTTAATCATATGATAGCACAGCACCAAACAACAGAATAGTGATAGAATTATATGAAAAAAAAATGCTTCTTTTTTCAACTGAACCTGGCAAAATAATAACAACGAAAATGAAATTCAACCTATCCTGAATTCTTGTTATAAGAAAGCCCTTCAGAATTTAAAAAAAAGTTAACAGAATAGGTTGAAAAGAAATCAAGGTATTATAAACTAAGAAGCTGACAACAGCTTCTAAAAGTTTCAAGTTTTTCATTATTTGGAAGGCACTAGAAAAAAATAGATGAACAACTCAAGACATCCACAATTCTTGCCCATAGAGTATACCATACTCAATTATCGCTTTAAAAGCTATCCAGAATTCATAATCCAATATCTTTTTACAGAGTTATAGCTTTAAAAGTTATAATATTAGGTTGTTTTTTTTCCATTAAATTAACTATAACATTATATTATAATGTGTCTCATTCTTTGCTATACAATCAGAATCTACAAAGTTGAAAGTGAATGTTAAAAGGGAAGAAAGAGAGAGGGAGAGAGAGAGAGAGAGGAGGAGCAGGTGTGGTATACAAATAAATCGGTACAAATTTTCAACAAATGGCTGTAACAAATTGCATCATCAACATGCAAATAACTAAACAATATTATAAATAAACCAACTTCATAATCTGTTATAAATAACTATAACTAAAGAACTTTATCCCAATAACTTATTATTTTCTTGAAACCTCTAATGACTATAACAGACCAATAAACAATTTTATAATCACAAAAATCTCATATTAAAAAATCAAAAGGTTGGGAAATTGTGTTTCCTACATTGAAAATTTAAAGAAGAATATTGAAAGATCCATCATTGAGCAACTTCAATGCTTGATTAATGAAACAAATAATTGTGTTTCTTAATAACCATTCCAATCAAAGCGATTATTCGTTAAAGCCTATAAATACATATATATATATATATATATATATATATATATATATATATATATATTCATCACATCATTAACGAAACAAGTTAATAATTCAACTTGCTTTAATCAACTTCTGTAGCTAGAAAATAAACAAATAAATAGACATTGAGCCACAATTTTCGCTAATTCAAGTCAAGCCCACCAATTAAAAAAAAATCCCAAATGACCTTCATGCATCCGACATCAATCTATATTAGAAATACATATATACAACAGGCCTCTCAATAAGGACCAATTTCAATATATAATGACTCCACACATTATTTGTAAACGATGCAAAAGATATCAAAGTCCTAAAAGACAGAATAGAGAAAGATAGATGAAACCGAAATCACACCGAAGAAATGATGTATCTTTCTTACTAGGATCAAAAGATATTTGGGGTGCACTATAAATCCTATTTTAAACTTTTTTAGGTCCACAATCTGAATATGAACAAAAAAACCCAAAAAAAAAAAAAAACACTATCTCAACATATATAAATCCACAATAATTGCCAAAAATAAAGCAAAACCAAATTCCAAAACCGCATAGAAGCCTTTTAAACTAGATAAGTTAATATTAGCATATCCTTCTAAACCAGTTATCGAATTTTGTGGTTACAGAATGATGAACACTTAAATATGTATGTTTAATAAGAGCTTAGTTCATCGTATTGCATTAATAGTGTCATTAAATTCCTCAACTTAAGCATATTTGTAGTCTTTGCATCCTTGGAATTAACTTCCACTTAAATTTGGTTTTGTTACAGGTTTGGTAAAATGGGCATAACTCTCTATTTATTGATCAGAATGGTGCAATTCTTAATGTTTTGGAAAGCTAATTCAATTGTCTACAGGATTGCATTTCACAAGCATCATCAAATTCGGGCTCTTAGTGGACCAAAATTGGGCTTGAAGTGAACCCATCTACAGTCTCAGCCCAGTCTGACCAGGCCTCAGTATTTGGACCGTATCTCTCAAACTACGTATCCAAAATGTGCAAATCAATATGTTCTAGAAAGCTGAGAGAAATATCTACAACTTTCATGAAGACATGTGATTAAAATTCTCAACATTTCAATGTCAAAATTGAGGGTCAAAGTCGGTGCCTAATGATCCCAATTGTCAAAGATATTTACAACTAATATTTGACAATTATGCCCTTGTAATTTGACAAGTTTGCCCCTGGATGTATCTATAAATAGAGGTGCCTTGTGACCATTAGGGCATCTTGGCCTTGGCTGGAACATTTTGGCTTTGGCTAGGATCTTGTATTGTGTTTTGTGTGTTTATGTTATTAATGAATTTCCTTTTTCTTGCATTTTATTTTCTTTCGATTATAATGTTCTTCTAATTTCTCTTTTGCTAAGGTGAAAGGGTGAAACCCTTGATATGAGAATAAGGATTCTCTAACCCTTAATATGTGCTTAATAATCTTATCTTATAATGTTTATTCAATATGATTTATATTTAATTTCTTAATCAATCTTGACACCACTCGTAAAGTGGAGGTCTTGATCCATTGTAGACAATCCTTGGCACATCAAATACTTGGATCCTTCCTAGACGTTGTATGGTTCTTCCCCCCGTACCCGGGGACACGAATCTAGTTAGGAACCTTGATTTGTTGTAGACATATGATGATTGGCACATTGGATGCTTGAACCCATTGACAAGAAGTGGTATAAATATTGGTAATGAAAACAAATATAATTCATATAACTAAAATGGGTTAATTATCCTTATTTGAAATATCAAGGGCGGATCCCCTAACCTTAGCCTTCTTTGTTATTGTGTTTATTCCTCTTGTATTTTAATTATTCTATTGTTTATGAACTTTTTATTTTATTTACTATGGTAGGTTCTACCACCTTATGAAATTGTTCTGTAATTTACTATGGTTGGTTATACCACCTATTTCCATGGATGGTTTTACCTCCTCTTGCTTTTTGTTTTATATTTGAATGGTCGGTAATACCGCCTACCATCTTACATATTATTGATATTATCTTGTCATTTCTTTGAATTATTCATATCATATTTGCTTATCTTATAATTTGTAACGCTAAAATCCCCTTCCTCGTGGATCGACCTCGGGTCTCACCGGGATTATTACTTCGACACTCCTACACTTGGGAGACAATCCTTTTTCGGATGTGTCAAGCTTTTGGCGCCGTTGCCGGGGAAGGTAAAAATTGGCGTGCAAAATTGTAAGTATTCTCTTTTCTCATCTTAGATCTAAATTTTTTATTTTTTTTTGTGTGTTCATCTTTTCCTCTCCCTTCTTCTCTCTTTCTTGCATGAAAATTTGGTCACGAACATCTAGTGGTAGACTTGTTAGAAAAACATTATCTTCCTTAGAAAACATGGCGACAATCAAGTTGAAAGGTTCACAGATAAAGGGGACAACCGTTCCCAACAAAATGATCAAAACCAACCAAGAAACCTCA
>SNVD02005224.1:0-21632 GCA_013180625.2 Boswellia sacra
AACGCCTTCTATGAGTCGGGGATTTGCTTCCCATCCAGTTTTCTTATAAACTGGCAAACAGGGTCATTTTTAGTTAGATTCCCTAGACTATAACACTGCAATTCATCACGAATTGTGTCCATAGATTAAGCAATTCACGCTGAACAAGTCCACAAGAATGTGACTCGAGAGTTAACAAAACATTATCCAGCGACTCATTACTCAAACCATTCTTTATAAATGAAAGTTTATCTTCTCTATTCCTGGAGCAGCAAAACCTATGAACGACAAGTCTGGTTACAATTCCATCTACACATTTATAACACTTGTACCTTTCGCTCTTCGCCTCTTGGCGTAGTAGCTCTTTCCTAGACCAGGCATGTATTTTGCGAATTAATGTCCGGCTCACCGAACAATCTCACCTTGGCTTCGATAAGCAATCGGATATCAGTAGGCACATTTAGGAGCATCAATGCCCAAAGTCTAGTCATCCGTACTTTATAAATTTTAAACACAGCATTTTGAGGAAGTGAAGGGAAATATTTACGAAGGTTCTATAGAAAGATATCCGCATCCATTGAAGAGAAGAAAAGGAGAGATATTACCGATAATGCGATTGAGTTTGTTCTTCTCCCAGATATGCACGTTTCAAACCTTCGAACAATGGCTTCAACTCCCATTTGAATGTTTCTTCAATAGCGTTCAGCCACTGACTCGAGTCACGGATATCAATAAACGCAAAAAGAGAAAACAAAACAAAACAAAACAGAATTGAGACACATAAAAGAAATAAAAACATAATAGTAAACAAAAGTCAAAAGCAAACAACAAAATAAATGAGACAGATGGCAAAGAGCGATAAAACCTAATCAATTATGATGGATAAAGCGCACGAGAGGAATCACCTCGAGATATAAAAATTGATCATTACTACCTCCTTTTCTTCTTCTCTTTTTATTTATTTGTCAAAAAAATTGGGTTGCCTCCCAATAAGCGCGTTGGGTTTATAACTTGCCTCAGAGCCTGACGTATCTGTCCTCAACGCCATCAAGATAGTTGTGCTCTAGAAAGGTACCTCATCGATGTCCTGCATCACTGAATTCTCATAGTAAGGCTTCAACCTGTGCCCATTCACCTTGAATACTTTATCCGTTTTTAAGCTCTTGATTTCCACTGCACCCTGGGGAAAAACATTAGTAATAACAAAAGGTCCAACCCATCGAGATCGTAATTTACCTGGAAATAACTTGATGCGAGAATGAAATAAAAGAACTTTCTGTCCCACTTCAAAATTCTTCCTGGAGATCATTTTATCATGAAATGCCTTAGTACTCTCCTTGTAAATTATGGAATTCTCATAGGCATCATTTCTAAGTTCTTCCAATTCTTGCAGTTGAAGCTTCCTTTGTTCTCTAGCAGCATCCATCTCCATGTTACAAAGCTTTACTGCCCACCATGCTTTGTGTTCGAGCTCTACCGGAAGGTGACATGGCTTACCATAGACTAACCTGTACGGAGACATACCAATAGGTTTCTTGTAAGCAGTCCGGTATGCCCAAAGTGCATCATTAAGTCGTAGGCTCCAATCTTTTCTGTTCGGATTCACCGTCTTCTCGAGAATGGACTTGACCTCCCGATTGGAAACTTCAACTTGGCCATAGTTTGTGGATGATATGCAGTAGACACCTTGTGAGTGATGTTGTATTTCTTGAGCAAGGCTTCAAATGATTTGTTGCAGAAGTGTGTTCCTCTGTCACTAATCATGGCTCTTGGTGTTCCAAATCTCGCAAAAATGTTAGATTTCACAAAATCTACAACAACTTTAGAATCATTAGTTCTCGTAGCTTTTGCTTCCACCCATTTTGAAACATAATCCACAGCAAGTATAATGTAAACATTACCAAAAGATGAAGGAAAAGGACCCATGAAATCAATACCCCACACATCAAAAATCTCAACAACAAGTATAAGGGTTTGTGGCATTTGATTTTTGCCACTTAAATTACCTGTCCTTTGACAACGGTCACAAGCTTTGCAAAATAGATATGCATCTTTGAACAATGATGGCCAGTAGAATCCACAATCAAGAACTTTCAGGTCTGTTCTTTTTGGTCCGAAGTGACCGCCACATGCATAAGAATGACAGAAGGTCAAAATTGAATTAAATTCAGATTCAGAAACACACCTTCTTATCACTTGATCAGAACAATGCTTCCATAAGTATGGATCATCCCATATGTAATATTTGGCAATGTTTTTGATCTTGTCTTTTTGAGCTCGAGTCAAGTCATGTGGTAGCTTCTTGGTAACTAAGTAATTAACAATATTTGCATACCAAGGGGCTGCTACATGTAGAGACAGCAATTGTTCATCCGGAAAACTTTCTTGTAATGGCAGTACATCCTCGTCATGGACAATGCGACTGAGATGGTCTGCAACTAATTTTCACTTCCCTTCTTATCTTTGATCTCCAAGTCAAATTCCTGTAAAAGGAGTATCCACCTGATAAGCCTTGGTTTTGCCTCTTTCTTTGTGAGCAAGTACCTCAAAGCTGCATGATCAGAATAAACAGTTACTTTAGTACCAATCAAATAAGATCGAAACTTTTCTAAAGCAAAAATAACCGCTAGCAGCTCTTTCTCAGTGGTAGAATAATTAAGTTGAGCATCATTTAAAGTCTGAGATGTGTAATAAATGGCATGTGAAATTCTGCCAATTCGTTGACCCAAAACGGCACCCACAGCATAATCACTCGCATCCCACATGATCTCGAATGGATGATTCCAATTTGGAGATTGGATTATTGGAGCTGAACTCAAGAGTTCCTCCAGTTTCTCAAATGCCTCTTTGCATTTCTCATCAAATTCAAAGGCCACATCATTCTGCAATAATCTGCATAAAGGCAATGCTATCTTCGAGAAATCTTTGATGAATCGACGATAGAAACCTGAATAACCGAGAAACGAACGAATATCCCGCACACTTGTGGGAAGGGGTAAGGAACATATAAGATCTATCTTGGATTTATCAACTCCTATACCCTTAGCAGAAATAACATGTCCCAAAACTATACCCTGATCTACCATAAAATGACATTTTTCCCAATTTAGAACAAGGTTAGTTTCCATACATCTTTGAAGTTTAAGTGTAAGGTTATCAAGGCATTTATCAAAAGAATCACCAAAAACACTAAAATCCTCCATAAATACCTCAATGATGTTCTCAACATAATCAGAGAAAATACTTACCATACACCTTTGGAAAGTGGCAGGGGCATTGCAAAGACCGAACGGCATGCGTCGATACGCAAATATACCAAATGGGCATGTAAATGTAGTTTTCTCTTGATCTACAGGGGCAATGACAATCTGATTATATCCTGAATAGCCATCAAGAAAACAATAATGAGAATGACCTTCTAATCTCTCCAGCATTTGATCAATGAATGGCAAAGGAAAGTGATCCTTGCGAGTTGCAGAATTGAGCTTTCGATAATCAATACAAACTCGCCACCCGGTTTGGATACTAGTGGGAACTAGCTCATTATTGTCATTCTTAACCACCGTAACACCAGATTTCTTCGGAACAACTTGGACTGGACTCACCCACTTGCTGTCCGAAATTGGATAAATCACACCCACATCTAACAATTTCAGGATTTCTTTCTTGACAACTTCCATCATTGGAGGATTCAACCTCCGCTGTGCTTCTCGAGTGGGCTTGGATCCTTCTCTAATAAGATACGGTGCATGCATATGGCTGGGCTAATACCTTTAATGTCAGCGATTGTCCACCCAATGGCTGTTTTGTGATCTCGAAGCACTCGGATGAGTTTCTCTTCTTGTAATGGTGTAAGGCCCTTGGCTATTATGACTGGCAAGGTATCCTTCTCACCCACGAATACATACTTCAAATGTTCTGGAAGAGGCTTAAGCTCTAAGGTAGGGGCTTTCATCACAGAAGGAAGAATTTTCTCATTAGATAAAGGCAATTCAATGTACGAAACATCATACCTGTTTGTGGTGATAGTTATAGCTCCTCATCCAAGCTAGCACAACTTCTCCACTTCTTAGACACAGGTATCAACCAAACAACCCAAAAAACCACTAAACAAAAGAACAAAAAAAACCCAAAAAAACCAAAAAAAAACAAACAACAAACTTTCCCTGGTTTACCTTGAAACTTTCACATGTCCTTATGTGGTTCACTAATGGCTACTTCCAATTCATCTTTGCGAGTTAACTCAAAAAATTGTTGTGCCAAAGAATCAATTACATCAACTGCAAAGACAGAATGTAAGTCAGTAGGGTATCTCATTGCCTCAAAAAAATTGAAGTGAATCACCTCGCCATCAAATTCCATGGTGAGAGTGCCATCATGAACATCAATCTTGGTTCAGGCAGTTTTCAAGAATGGCCTCCCTAAAAGAATTGGTGTTGGATTGGGAGACGTCTCATCCTCCATTTCCAGAACATAAAAGTCTGCTGGAAAAACCAATTGATTCACCTGCACAAGCACATCTTCTACAACTCCCTTGGGATATGCATTAGAACGATCAACAAGTTGAATTACAATACCAGTTTCCGCAAGGGGTCCAAGATTCAAGGAAGCATAAATAGAATAGGGCATGACATTAATTGATGCTCCTAAATCTAACATAGCTCTTTCAAATTGGTATTGCCAATGGTGCATGGAATGGTGAACGTACCTGGATCTTTGCATTTCGGAGGAATTTTTCTTTGCAATACAGCTGAAACATTTTCCCCCACACTTATCTTCTCATTTCCTTTCAACTTCCTCTTATTGGTGCATAACTCTTTGAGAAATTTTGCATAATGAGGCACTTGCTTGATAGCGTCCAGAAGTGGTATGTTTACCTCGATCTTGCGAAAAGTTTCCAGGATTTTCTTGTTCTGTTCCTCTTCCTTGATTTTGCAAATCTGCTAGGAAAAGTTGGAGGAGTAACATATGAAGGAATATGGGTTTTAGGATTTACCTTAGAAGATGATGTTTTATTCATGGTGGGAGTGGGGTCATCCCCTTCATCAGTTTGTGATTTCTTTGGTGGAATCTCTAATTGCTTCCCACTTCTCAAAGTTACAGCACTAGCATTCTCTCTTGATTGATCACCGGCTGAGAAGGTAATTTTCCTGAGCTTTGACTCTCAAATTTGCTCATGTTAGTGGCCAATTGTCCCATTTGATTTTCCAGGTTTTGGATACTTGCCTTAGTTTCCTGCTGAAATTGCATTGTGTTAGTGGCAAGTGCTTTAACAATATCCTGGAGAGACATACCTGAATTTTGTGGAGCTGGTTGTGGTGCTGGTGGTGGTTGTGCTTGAAATGGTGCTGCACCCTTGGTTGATTGAAACCTGGTGGTCGATGTGGTATGGCATTTGGGGCAATTGGTTGATGATTCCCATATCTTAAATTAGGGTGATCTCTCCATCCAGCATGGTAAGTATTGGAGAAAGGGTCATACCTTTGCCTTGGTTGTCCTGGAAATCCACCCATGGCATTGGCTTGTTCTATATCTCCTTCTTGCAAAGTTGGACACATGTCCGTTGGATGGTCCATGGCAGAACATACTCCACATGCATAAGATTGCTGCATATGTCCTACATCCATTTTTTTTACAAGAGGGTAAGTTCACAAAGTTGATGTTCAATATTTGAAGTACTTACCTCATTTACTCTTTTTGGTAGTTGTGGCTCAAATTGACTGCTGAATTGTTGGAGTTCGCTGCCATGTCACTAATCAAACGTCTTGCAACGTTCGGTGTTTTATTAACTAGTGCTCCACCACTAGCAGCATCAATGATACTCCTTTCCATTGGTAAGAGACCCTCATAGAAATATTGAATTAGGAGTCCATCACTAATTTGGTGGTTTGGACAGCGAGCACATAACCTCTTAAATCTCTCCCAATATTCATGAAGTGATTCTCCATTGTGTTGTCGAATGCCACTAATATCTTTTCTAATATTTGTAACTTTCGAGGCTGGAAAGTATTTCTCCCAAAAGAGTTTACTCATCTCATTCCAAGTGGTAATGGTACCTGGTGGTAGATAGTATAGCCAATCTTTTGCTGAATCTGCTAATGAGAATGGGAAAGCTCTCAATTTAATTGCTCTTCAGAAACGCCAGTTGGCTTCATACTTGAGCATACCACATGAAATTCTTTGAGGTGTTTGTTTGGATCCTCTCCTGCAAAACCATGAATGTAGGCAAGAGATGAATCAGTCCAGATTTAAGCTCAAAATCTATCTCAAAATTGGTGCTTATGCATAGCGGTTGTTGATCAATAATTGGAGCCGCTAACTCCTTAAGAGTCTGATCATTTTCCATTGCCATTGCTTCCGATTCAGATTTGATTGAACTGCAAGAAGATGGGAGGGAAGTGTGTCGTGCAAGGTCAAATTCTGGAGGTGGAGATGAAATTGACCGATTTAGCCTTAAATTCGAGATTGGAGAAACTCCTTAATTCTCTTAAGTCGTTGATCCGCTTCTCCCTCGGACATAAAAGCCTAAACACAAACAATCAGGAAATAACAATCAAGAATTAGTAGTAAAAGCAGAATAACAAATTGATTAGAAAATCAATCCCCGGCAACGGCGCCAAAAACTTGATGCGTTTAAAACTAGCAAGTATACTAATCGCACAAGTAATAAAGTGATAAGTAGATATCGTTCCCACGAGGATTGATTCTAATTGAATTTGTTATTTTTCAGCAATAATAAACTAAATAGGGGGGGTTTTGTTGATTGATTAACTAAACTTAATACGAAAGCAAATGAAGAATAACACAAAGCAAAGTTAAATGGAGTGAAAAATCAATGAGAGACACTTGGTTAAGAGTTCATTCTCTGCCACAAGATATGAATTTGTGAATTAAACTAGAATTGTAATCCAATTACAGCATTGAAGTTATCAACCGTAGATAACAACAAGCTCTGTTATCCCAATCTTTCCTTACTTTGTTGTTAAATAAAACAAGCTCTTTATTTAATCTCTATCCATTAAACAACCTAGAACAAGCTCTCTAAGTTTAATTCAATAGAAGCATTACGATGAGAAAGATAGGTTGATCTAAGCAATAATCACACAAGTTCAGATTATTTAACCTAGGTTGTATTTTCCAATTGCAATCTCTGATCACAATTTTGCTACTAATGATTGGAAATTCATGACAATTACGGATCAAGATTTCTAATCTAGCAATAGACAACAACAGATTATATTCAGTTGGCCATTCCAAATACAATCAGTAAGCAATCATAAGCATTAGATATGGGAAAATACAAGCAACTTCAATTAGAGAATTGGATAACAATTTTTTACACAATCAACTCACAAAATCCATATCAAGGGCTTTGAAATCACTCTCAACCAATTCAGATTTAGTTACACATATTCAATCAGAATAACAAATACAATACAGAGAAATTCCAGAATTGAAAAGGAAAGAAAGAACTTAGCAAATTCTTTGAAAATCTTCTTTGTAGATGAATCTTCTTGGAATTGTAGTTCCTCCTCTTTCAAATCTTCTTTCTCCTTCAAGAACTCCAAGGGATGAGAGAAATCCAGAAAATGCAGCCTCCTCCCACGTTTTCCCCTCTTCAAGTTATGAAAATAAAACCCTAAAATATGTTTAAATACTCTGCGACAGTGACTTGCTACAGTGCCCCGTATTATACATGCTACAGTGCTTGTGGAATTATATTTCTATACATCTCACACTGTTTTGATTACAACTTTTGGTACACTGCATGGATTTATAAACCGTAAATTTCTCCAGAAAATAGACTTCGAGAGCTTTCCAACGGTATATAATATGTCGTCGGGTTCATTGTATATCAATACAATTTAATCCGAGAAGATCACTGACTAGCAGAGGTGAAAATGAAGGGTTTTACTCCATTTTTGTGCCAGTTGCTCCAAAACTCCTACAAACATCAAAACCACACAAAAACATAAAAATACCAAGGAATATAGCAAAGAAACATGGATGAATTGATATAAAAGTAATACATAAATCGACACCTATCATAATCGCTTGTTTAACGTCCTCACCCGACGTTGGTTCCCATCATGGGAGGATCCATTTCTGTTGTGGCCGTCTCTAATTGGGCTTGATCCCTTCTTCTAAAACAATAGATACTTCAATGCATATGGATGGGGGTCCCCCACCCTTGGATGTCACCAACTGTCACTCAATAGCTATTTTGTGGTCTGTAAGTATTCGACGTTTTCTCTTCTGTATTCGTGCTAAGGCCCCATTTTCCATTGTAACTACTCGTAAGTATCATTCTTCACCCCAAGAATCCCTATTCAAATGATCTGGAAGTGACTTAAGCTCCAAGTTATTGGCTTTCATCACAGAAGGAAGAAGTTTCTCATTAGATAAAGGCAATTCAATGTACGAAACATCATACCTATTTGTGGTGATAGCTATAGTCTCATCCGAGCTTGTCACAGCTTCCTCCACTTCTTTAGACACTTGTATCAGCTTTCTTGGTTCTTTAAAACTTTCTATACTTATGTGTTCACTAATAGCAACATCCACTCCATTCTTGCGAGTTAACTCAAAACATTGTTGTGACAAATAATCAATAACATCAACTGCAAAAACAGAATGTAAGTCATTAGAGTACATCATTTCCTCAAAAATATTAAAACACATCACCTTGCCATCAAACTCTATGGTCAGAGTGCCATCATGAACATCAATCTTGGTTATAGCAGTTTTCAAGAATGGTCTCCCTAAAAGAATCGGTGTTGGATTAGGGGATGTCTCATCCTCTAGTTCAAGGACATAGAAGTTTGCTGGGAAAACCAATTGATTCACCTGCACAAGCACATCTTCCACAACACTTTTGGTAAGTTGAATGGTAATATTAGTTTCCGCAAAAGGTCCAAGATTTAAAGAAGCATAAATAGAATTGGCATGATGTTATAAGATGCTTCTAAATCTAACGTACTCTTTCAACTTGGTATATCATGTTGCATATAATGGTGAATCCTGGATTATTGCATTTCGGAGGATTTTTTCTTTGTAGTACAGCTGAAACATTTTCCCCCACACTTACTTTCTCATTCCCTTTTAACTTTCTCTTGCTGGTGCATAACTCCTTGAGACATTTTGTATAAACGAGGTACTTTGCTCGATAAATCCAGATGGTAAATTTACCATCGGATTTTGCCCAAAAAGTTCTAGGATTTTTTCTGTTTCTTGTTCCTCCCTCTTCATTTTGCAAATCTACTAGGAAAGTGGAGAGTAACATATGAGGATGTGAGTTATAGATTACCTGAGAAGTCAATGTTTTGTTCATGGTGGATGTGGTGTCACTCCTGAAAATCATTTGTGATTTCCTGGTAAGACATCTAATTGCTCTCCACTTTGCAAAGTTTCGCCTAACAGTCTCTCCTGGATTGATCACCGCTTGAGAAGATAATTTTTCTGAGTCTTGGCCCTCGAATTTGCTCATGCTAGTAGCCAATTGTCCATTTGATTTGCCAAGTTTTGGATACTTGCCCCAGTTTCCTGCTGGAATTGCATTGTGTTAGTGGCAAGTGCATTAACAATATCTTCGAGATACATACCTGAGTTTTGCGAAGCTGGTTGCGGTGCTGGATGTGGCATTGGTGGTGGTTGCATTTGAAATGGTTGCTGCACTCTAGGTTGATTGAAAATTTGTGGCCGATTTGGTATCACATTTGGAGTGATTGGTTGATGATTCCAGTAACTGAAATTATGTTGATCTTCCCATCCAGCATTGTAAGTGCTAGAGAAAGGATCATACCATTGCCTCGTTTGTCCTGGAAATCCACCCATGTCATTGGCTTGTTCCATATATTCTTCTTGTAAAGTTGGATACATGTCGATTGGATGCTCCATTGTAGAATATATCCCACATTCATAAGATTTTTGCATATCTCCTACATCCATGTTTTCCACAAGAGAGGTTAGCTCAGAAAGTTGTTGTTCAATGTTCGGAGTGCTTACCTCATTTACTCTCCATGGCACTTGTGGCTCAAATTCGCTACTGAATTGATAGAAGTTTACTGCCATGTTGTCTAAACACAAACAATCAGAAAAGAAAAACAAATAAAATATGAATCAATAATGAAAACAAAATAACAAATCGATTAGAAAATCAATCCCCGGCAACGGCGCCAAAACCTTGATGCGTTCGAAACTAGCAAGTATACTAGTCGCACAAGTAATAAAGTGATAAGTAGATATCGTTCCCACGAGGATTGATTCTAATTGAATTTGTTATTCGAAAGCAACAATAAACTAAATGAGGGGTGTTTTGTTGATTGATTAATTAGATGAAATATTAATGCAAGTAAAGAATAACAAAACAGAAAGTTAATTGGAGTGAAAACTCAATGAGAGAACCTGGTTAAGGGATCCTTCTCTACCACAAGATATGGATTTGCGAATTAATTGTAGAATTGTCATCCAATTACACCATTGAAATTATCAACCGTAGATAACAACAAGCTCTGTTATCTCAATCTTTCCTTACTTTGTTGTTAAATAAAACAGGCTCTTTATTTAATCTCTATCCATTAAACAACCTAGAACAAGCTCTCTGAGTTTAATTCAATGGATGCATTATGATAAGTAAGATATGTTGATCTAAGCAATAAACACACAAGCTCGGATTATTTAACTTAGGTTTTATTCTCCAATTGCAATCTCTGATCACAATTTTGCTACTAATGATTAGAAATTCAAGACAATTACGGATCAAGATTTCTAGTCTAGCAATAGACAATATCCAGATTATATTCAGTTGGCCACCCAATACAATCCAGCAAGCAATCATAAGCATTAAACATGGGAAAAAATAAGCAACTTCAATTAGAGAATTGGATAAGAATTGCTTGCACAATCAACTTTACAAAACCATATCAGGGGCTTTGAAATCACCCTCAACCAATTCTATTCAATTACACATGTTTTTAAGACGTGGTAAATCAATACCAACATGGCGACATTTCATAAATTAAAGGGAAGGGAAAACCTTAGCTAATTTGAGGTAATTCATTCTTTGTTTGTAGTTTCTTGCCTCTTGTCCTAAGTTCCTTTCTCCTTCAGAAGAACCCCACGAATAGAACGAAGATCCGAGGCTAAATACGCTCCGCGGACACGTGTCCTCGCACGTATCTTACAAACGTTGTGAGCGAGTTCATTACTCCGTGACTATATTATGTGTTGTCATCTCTGCTACAGGACTTGCTACAGTGCCCCGTATTATACATGCTACAGTGCTGTGGAATTATATTTCTATACATCTCACACTGTTTTGATTACAACTTTTGGTACACTGAATGGATTTATACACCGTAAATTTCTCCAGAAAATAGACTTCGAGAGCTTTCCAACGGTATATAATATGTCGTCGGGTTCATTGTATATCAATACAATTAAATCCGAGAAGATCACTGACTAGCAGGGTGAAAATGAAGGGTTTTACTCCATTTTTGTGCAAGTTGCTCCAAAACTCCTACAAACATCAAAACCACACAAAAACATACAAATACCAAGGAATATAGCAAAGAAACATGGACGAATTGATATAAAAGTAATACATAAATAGACACCTATCAATAGTCTCATCCAAGCTTGTCACAGCTTCCTCCACTTCTTTAGACACTTGTATCAGCTTTCTTGGTTCTTTGAAACTTTCTATCCTTATGTGTTTACTAATAGCAATATCCACTCCATTCTTGCGAGTTAACTCAAAACATTGTTGTGGCAAATAATCAATAACGTAAACTGCAAAAACAGAATGTAAGTCATTAGGGTACCTCATTGACTCAAAAATATTGAAACGGATCATTTTGCCATCAAACTCTATGATGAGAGTGCCATCATGAACATCAATCTTGGTTCTAACAGTTTTCGATAATGGTCTCCCTAAAAGAATCGGAGTTAGATTAAGAGATGTCTCATCCTCTATTTCAAGGACATAGAAGTTTGCTGGGAAAACCAATTGATTCACCTGCACAAGCACATCTTCCACAACTCTTTTGGGATATGCATTAAAATGATAAGCAAGTTGAATGTAATACCAGTTTTCGCAAAAGGTCCAAGATTTAAGGAAGCATAAATAGAATATGGCATGACATTAATAGATGCTTCTAAATCTAACATAGCTCTTTCAAACTTGGTTTTACAAATTGTGCATGGAATGGTGATCGTACCTGGATTGTTGCATTTCGGAGGAATTTTTCTTTGCAATCAGCTGAACATTTTCCCCCACAACTTACTTTCTCATTTCCTTCAACGTTCCTGGTTGGTGCCGTAACCCTGAGACATTTTGTATAATGAGGTACTTGCTCGATAGCATCCAGAAGTTGTATATTTACCTTGATTTTGTGAGAAGTTTCCAGGATTTCTTGTTCTTATTCCTCCTTCGATTTTGCAAATCTACTAGGAAAAGTGGAGGAGAAACATATGAGGAATAGGAGTTATAGATTTACCACCTGAGAAGTCAGTGTTTTGTGGGTCAGTGGAAGAGGTTAGGAAGAGGGTAACGTGGTTATATGCATCGAAAAAAAGGGAGGATCGCTATTTTTTTTAAAACAGTACCTGAACTCAGGTATGTGATCTATTTGCGTGTCTGGCATGAAGTAGACGCGATCGACTTCTGTAATGGTGGGGGGGGGGAGAGCCTTCAATTTTGCAAAGTTATCGCACAAGAATTCTCTCTTGATTGATCATCGTTGACAGATAATTTTTCTGAGTCTTGGCCCTCGAATTTGCTCATGCTAGTAGCCAATTGTCCCATTTGATTTGCCAGGTTTTTGATACTTGCCCCAGTTTCCTGCTGGAATTGCATTGTGTTAGTGGCAAGTGCATTAACAATGTCCTGAGAGACATACCTGAGTTTTGTGAAGCTGGTTGCGGTGCTGGATGTGGCATTGGTGGTGGTTGCATTTGAAAAGGTTGCTGCACTCTAGGTTGATTGAAACCTTTTGGCCGATTTGGTATCACATTTGGAGTGATTGGTTGATGATTCCAGTAACTGAAATTATGTTGATCTTCCCATCTAGCATTGTAAGTGCTAGAGAAAGGATCATACCATTGCCTCGTTTGTCCTGGAAATCCCCCCATGGCATTGGCTTGTTCCATATATTCTTCTTGTAAAGTTGGATACATGTCGATTGGATGCTCCATCGTAGAATATATCCCACATTCATAAGATTTTTGCATATCTCCTACAGCCATGTTTTCCATAAGAGAGGTTAGCTCAGAAAGTTGTTGTTCAATGTTCGGAGTGCTTACCTCATTTACTCTCCATGGTACCTGTGGCTCAAATCCGCTACGGAATTGATAGAAGTTTACTGCCATGTTGTCTAAACACAAACAATCAGAAAAGAAAAACAAAGAAAATATGAATCAACAATGAAAACAAAATAACAAATCGATTAGAAAATCAATCCCCGGCAACGTCGCCAAAAACTTGATGCGTTCGAAACTAGCAAGTATACTAGTCGCACAAGTAATAAAGTGATAAATAAGATATCGTTCCCATGAGGATTGATTCTAATTGAATTTGTTATTTCCAGCAACAATAAACTAAACAGGGGGATTTTTGTTGAATGATTTACTAAATGAAATAAGAATGCAAGTAAAGAATAACAAAACAGAAAGTAAATTTGAATGAAAAATCAATGGTAGAAAGCTGGTTAAGGGATCCTTCTCTACCACAAGATATGGATTTGCGAATTAATTGTAGAATTGTCATCTAATTACAGCATTGAAGTTATCAACCGTAGATAATACCAAGCTCTACTACCCCAATCTTTCCTTACTTTGTTGTTAAATAAAACAAGCTCTTTATTTAATCTCTATCCATTAAACAACCTAGAACAAGCTCTCTGAGTTTAATTCAATGGATGCATTAGGATAAGAAAGATAGGTTGATCTAAGCCTGTCTCTTATACACATCTAGATGTGTATAAGAGACAGATTGTAATCTCTGATCACAATTTTGCTACTAATGATTAGAAATTCAAGACAATTACGGATCAAGATTTCTAGTCTAGCAATAAATCATAACCATATTATATTCAGTTGGCCACTCAAATACAATCAGCAAGCAATCATAAGCATTAAATATGGGAGAATACAAGCAACTTCATTAGAGAATTGGATAACAATTCCTTACACAATCAACTTACAAAAACCATATCAGGGGCTTTGAAATCACCCTCAACCAATTCAGATTCAGTTACACATGTTTAAGAACGTGGTAAATACAATACAACATGGAGCCATTCCAGAAAATGAAAGGGAAGGGAAAAACTTAGCAAATTTGATGTAATTCTCTTTGGATTGTAGTTCTTCCTCTTTCCAAGCTTCTTTTCTCCTTCAAGAACTCCAAGAGATGAAAGAATTCCAGAGCTGCAGCCTCCACCACGTTCTCCCCTCTTCAAGTTATGAAATAAAACCCTAAAATGTGTTAAATACTCTGCTACAGTAACGTGCTACAGTGTCCCGTATTATACATGCTACAGTGATGTGTGGAATTACATTTCTACACTTCCCACACTGTTTTGATTACAACTTTCGGTACACTGAATGGATTCATAAACCGTAAATTTCTCCAAAAAGTAGATTTCGAGAGCTTTTCAACGGTATATGATATGTCATCGGGTTCATTGTATATCAATACAATTAAATCCGAGAAGATGGTTGACTAGCAGAGGTGAAAATGAAGGGTTTTACTCCATTTTTGTGCAAGTTGCTCCAAAACTCCTACAAACATCAAAACCACACAAAAACATAAAAATACCAAAGAATATAGCAAAGAAACATGGACGAATTGATATGAAAATGATATATAAATAGACACTTATCAGAACGCATCAGCGTTTCAAGAGAACTTGAACTTTTTAAGCCACCACTCTAAAAGCCAAGATTAGAAAATATTACCTGGGACAAAAGAAACAACATGAAAAAAAAAAAAAACTCAACTCAAATAAACACAATAAAGAGAAAGCAAACGAAAATGAAGCAAACCAGTAGATAGAGATTACAGATGGAGCCGTAAATCCAGTTTACGCCTCTTATTGCCTTCTCCAAACCAATCTATCCGAGATATTGTTGGATCATGCGAATAGACGAATGCTTGTAATTTGTCAATTAACTCCCCTGCAGTTGAAGCTGTAACCAGGATTTGCCTCGCCGACTGTGAGATGAAGTTTTTTTCTACTGCTTGATCAAGAAAGGACAACAAACCATCAAAAAAATTATTGACATTTAACAAACCAATGGGTTTCCGATGGATGTTTAGCTGTGTGCCTGATAGGTGTCTATTTATGTATTACTTTTGATATCAATTCGTCCATGTTTCTTTGCTATATTCCTTGGTATTTTTATGTTTTTGTGTGTTTTTGATGTTTGTAGGAGTTTTGGAGCAACTTGCACAAAAATGGAGTAAAACCTTCATTTTCACCTCTGCTAGTCAACCATCTTCTCGGATTTAATTGTATTGATATACAATGAACCCGATGACATATTATATACCGTTAGAAAGCTCTCGAAGTCTATTTTCTGGAGAAATTTACGGTTTATAAATCCATTCAGTGTACCAAAATTTGTAATCAAAACAGTGTGAGATGTATAGAAATATAATTCCACAAGCACTGTAGCATGTATAATACGGGGCACTGTAGCAAGTCACTGTAGCAGAGTATTTAAACACATTTTAGGTTTTATTTTCATAACTTGAAAGGGGGAGAATGTGTTGGAGGCAGCATTTCTGGATTTTTCTCATCCCTTGGAGTTCTTGAAGGAGATTGAAGGCTTGGAAAGAGGAAGAACTACAAACCCTAAGAGATTTCATCAAATTTGCTAAGTTTTCCCTTTCCCTTTCATTTTCTGGAATGTCTCCATGTTGTATTGTATTTACCACGTTCTTAAACATGTTAAATAATCTGGTTGTGATTTATTGCTAGACTAGAAATCTTGATCCGTAATTGTTTTGAATTTCTAATCATTAGTAGCAAAATTGTGATCAGAGATTAAAATTGGAGAATATAACCTAAGTTAAATAATCCGAGCTTGTGTGTTTATTGCTTAGATCAACCTATCTTTCTTATCATAATGCATCCTTGGAATTAAACTCAGAGAGCTTGTTCTAGGTTGTTTAATGGATAGAGATTAAATAAAGAGCTTGTTTTATTTAACAACAAAGTAAGGAAAGAATGGGATAACAGAGCTTGTTGTTATCTACGGTTGATAACTTCAATGCTGTAATTGGATGACAATTCTACGATTAATTCGCAAATCCATATCTTGTGGTAGAGAAGGATTCCTTAACCAGCTTTCTCTCATTGATTTTTCATTCGAATTAACTTTCTGTTTTGTTATTCTTCGTTTGCATTATTATTTCACTTAGTTAATCAATCAACAAAACCCCCATTTGTTCTGTTGTGGCTATAAAATAACAAATTCAATTAGAATCAATCCTCGTGGGAACGATATCTTACTCATCACTTTATTACTTGTGCGACTAGTAGACTTGCTAGTTTCGAACGCATCAAGTTTTTGGCGGCCGTTGCCGGGGATTGATTTTCTAATCGATTTGTTTTATTTTTGTTTCATGTTGATTCAATTTTCTTTGTTTTTCTTTTCCTGATGTTTTTGTTTAGACACATGGCAGTAAACTTTCTATCATTCAGTAGCGATTTTTGAGCCACAGTGCCATGGAGAGTAATGATAGGTTCCTATTATATTTAACTTTTATATCAATTCGTCCATGTTTTCCTTTGGCTATCTTCCTTGGGTATTTTTTATTTTTTGTGTGGGTTTTTGATGTTTGTATTGAGTTTTTGAGCAACCTTTGCACAAAATGGAGTAAAACCCTTCATTTTCACCTCTGCAGTCAGTGATCATCTCGGATTTAATTGTATTGATATACAATAAACCTGATGACATATTATATACCGTTGGAAAGCTCTCGAAGTCTATTTTCTGGAGAAATTTACGGTTTATAAATCCATTCAGTGTACCAAAAGTTGTAATCAAAACATTGTGAGAAGTATAGAAATGTAATTCCACAAATCACTGTTGCATGTATAATACGGGACACTGTAGCAGGTTACTGTAGCAGACTATTTAAACTCATTTTAGGTTTTTATTTTCATAACTTGAAGAGGGGAGAACGTGGTAGAGGCTGCAGCTCTGGAATTCTTTCATCTCTTGGAGTTCTTGAAAGAGAAAGGAAGCTTGGAAATAGTAAGAACTACAATCCAAAGAGAATTACATCAAATTTGCTAAGTTTTTCCCTTCCCTTTCATTTTCTGGAATATCTCCATGTTGTATTGTATTTACCACGTTCTTAAACCTGTGTAAACTGAATCTGATTGGTTGAGGTGATTTCAAAGCCCTGATATGGTTTTTGTAATTTGAATTGTGCAAGAAGTTGTTTATCCAAATTTCTAATTGAAGTTGCTTGTATTGTTCCAGTTCTATGCTTATGATTTCTTTCCTGGATTTTATTTGGGTGCAACTGAAATATATCTGGATATTGTCTATTGCTAGACTAGAAATCTTGATCCGTAATTGTCCTGAATTTCTAATCCTTAGTAGCAAAATTGTGATCAGAGATTGCAATTGGAGATACAACCTAAGTTAAATAATCCGAGCTTGTGTGTTTATTGCTTAGATCAACCTATCTTTCTTATCGTAATGCATCCATTGAATTAATTTTAGAGAGCTTGTTCTAGGTTGTTTAATGGATAGAGATTAAATAAAGAGCTTGTTTTATTTAACAACAAAGTAAGGAAAGATTGGGATAACAGAGCTTGTTGTTATCTACGGTTGATAACTTCAATGCTGTAATTGGATGACAAATCTATTATTAATTCGCAAATCCATATCTTGTGGTAGAGAAGGATCCCTTAACCAGGTTTCTCTCATTGATTTTTCAATCTGTTTAAATTTGCATTGTGTTATTCTTTACTTGCATTAACATTTCATCTAGTTAATCAATCACCAAAACCCCCCTCAGTTAGTTTATTGTTGATTTCGAATAACAAATTCATTGAATCAATCCTCGTGGAACATATCTTACTCATCACTTTATTACTTGTGCGACTAGTATACTTGCTAGTTTCGGAACACCAAAACCCACACACCCATCAAGTTTTTTGGCGCTGCGGGGATTGCATTTTCTAATCAATTTGTTATCTGTTTTTAGTACTGATCTTTAATTGTTATTTTCTGATTGTTTTGTGTTTAGGCTTTTATGTCTGAGGGAGAAGCGATCACGCTTAAGAGAATTAAGGAGTTTCCTTCAATCCTCGAATTTAAGGCTAAATCGGTCAATTCACTCCACCTCCCAGAATTTGACCTTGCACGACATACTTCCCTCCCACTTCTTGTAGTTCATCAAATCTGAATCGGAAGCAATGGCGATGGAAAACGATCAGACTCTTAAGGATTTAGCGGCTCCAATTATTGATCAACAACCGCTATGCATAAGCACCAATTTTGAGGTAGAAGTTGAGCTTAAATCTGGACTAATTCGTCTCTTGCCTACATTTCATGGTTTTGCAGGAGAGGATCCTATCAAATACCTCAGAGAATTTCATGTGGTATGCTCAAGTATGAAGCCAACTAGCGTGTCTGAGGAGCAAATAAAATTGAGAGCTTTTCCATTCTCATTAGCAGATTCGTCGAAAGATTGGCTATACTATCTACCATCGGGTACCATTACCACGTGGAATGAGATAAGTAAACTCTTTTTAGAGAAATACTTTCCCACTTCGAAGTTATAAACATAAAAAAAGATATTAGTGGCATTCGACAACACAATGGAGAATCACTTCATGAATATTGGGAGAGATTTAGAAGGTTATGTGCTAGCTGTCCAAACCATCAAATTAGTGATGGACTCCTAATTCAATATTTCTATGAGGGTCTCCTACCAATGGAAAGTGATAGGTGTCTATTTGTGTATTACTTTTATATCAATTCGTCCATGTTTCTTTGCTATATTCCTTGGTATTTTTATGTTTTTGCGTGGTTTTGATGTTTGTAGGAGTTTTGGAGCAACTTGCACAAAAATTGAGTAAAACCCTTCATTTTCACCTCTGCTAGTCAGTGATCTTCTCGGATTTAATTGTATTGATATACATGAACCCGATGACATGTTATATACCGTTGGAAAGCTCTCGAAGTCTATTTTCTGGAGAAATTTACGGTTTATAAATCCATTCAGTGTACCAAAAGTTGTATCAAAACAGTGTGAGAAGTATAGAAATGTACTTCCACAAATCACTGTAGCATGTATAATACGGGACACTGTAGCACGTTACTGTAGCAGAGTATTTAAACACATTTTAGGGTTTTATTTCATAACTTGAAGAGGGAGAACGTGGTAGAGGCTGTAGCTCTGGAATTCTTTCATCTCTTGGAGTTCTTGAAGGAGAAAGGAAGCTTGGAAAGAGGAAGAACTACAATCCAAAGAGAATTACATCAAATTTGCTAAGTTTTCCCTTCCCTTTCATTTTCTGGAATGTCTCCATGTTGTATTGTATTTACCACGTTCTTAAACATGTGTAACTGAATCTAAATTGGTTGAGGGTGATTTCAAAGCCCCTGATATGGTTTTTGTAAGTTGATTGTGTAAGGAATTGTTATCCAATTCTCTAATTGAAGTTGCTTGTATTCTCCCATATTTAATGCTTATGATTGCTTGCTGATTGTATTTGAGTGGCCAACTGAATATAATCTGGTTGTGATTTATTGCTAGACTAGAAATCTTGATCCGTAATTTTCTTGAATTTCTAATCTTTAGTAGCAAAATTGTGATCAGAGATTACAATTGGAGAATATAACCTAAGTTAAATAATCCGAGCTTGTGTGTTTATTGCTTAGATCAACCTATCTTTCTTATCATAATGCATCCATTGAATTAAACTCAGAGAGCTTGTTCTAGGTTGTTTAATGGATAGAGATTAAATAAAGAGCTTGTTTTATTTAACAACAAAGTAAGGAAAGATTGGGGTAATAGAGCTTGTTATTATCTACGGTTGATAACTTCAATGCTGTAATTAGATGACAATTCTACAATTAATTCGCAAATCCATATCTTGTGGTAGAGAAGGATCCTTTAACCAGCTTTCTCCCATTGATTTTTCATTCAAATTTACTTTCTGTTTTGTTATTCTTTACTTGCATTCTTATTTCATTTAGTAAAGCATTCAACAAAAATCCCCCCCTGTTTAGTTTATTGTTGCTGGAAATAACAAATTCAATTAGACTCAATCCTCGTGGGAACGATATCTTACTTATCACTTTATTACTTGTGCGACTAGTATACTTGCTAGTTTCGAACGCATCAAGTTTTTGGCGCCGTTGCCGGGGATTGATTTTCTAATCAATTTGTTATTCTGTTTTTACTACTGATTCTTGATTGTTATTTCCTGATTGTTTGTGTTTAGGCTTTTATGTCCGAGGGAGAAGCGGATCAGCGACTTAAGAGATTAAGGAGTTTCTCCAATCCTTGAATTTAAGACTAAATCGTTCAATTTCAACTCCACCTCCAGAATTTGACCTTGCACGACATACTTCCCTCCCATCTTCTTGCAGTTCAATCAAATCTGAATCGGAAGCAATGGCGATGGAAAACGATCAGACTCTTAAGGAGTTAGCGGCTCCAATTATTGATCAACAACCGCTATGCATAAGCACCAATTTTGAGATAGATTTTGAACTTAAATCTGGACTGATTCATCTCTTGCCTACATTTCATGGTTTTGCAGGAGAGGATCCGAACAAACACCTCAAAGAATTTCATGTGGTATGCTCAAGTATGAAGCCAACCGGCGTTTCTGAAGAGCAAATTAAATTGAGAGCTTTCCCAGTCTCATTAGCAGATTCGGCAAAAGATTGGTTATACTACCTACCACCAGGTACCATTACCACTTGGAATGAGATGAGTAAACTCTTTTTGGAGAAATACTTTCCAGCCTCGAAAGTTACAAATATTAGAAAAGATATTAGTGGCATTCGACAACACAATGGAGAATCACTTCATGAATATTGGGAGAGATTTAAGAGGTTATGTGCTAGCTGTCCAAACCACCAAATTGGTGATGGACTCCTAATTCAATATTTCTATGAGGGTCTCCTACCCATGGAAAGGGGTATCATTGATGCTGCTAGTGGTGGAGCACTAGTTAATAAAACACCAAACGTGGCAAGACGTTTGATTAGTGACATGGCAGCGAACTCTCAACAATTCAGCAGTCAATTTGAGCCACAACTACCAAAAAGAGTAAATGAGGTAAGTACTTCAAACATTGAACAACACCTTTGTGAACTTACCTCTCTTGTAAAAAAAATGGCTGTAGGACATATGCAGCAATCTTATGCATGTGGAGTATGTTCTGCCATGGACCATCCAACCGACATGTGTCCAACTTTGCAAGAAGGAGATACAGAACAAGCCAATGCCATGGGTGGATTTCCTGGACAACCAAGGCAAAGGTATGACCCTTTCTCCAATACTTAAAATGCTGGATGGAGAGATCACCCTAATTTAAGATATGCGAATCGTCAACCAATTGTCCCAAATGCCATACCAAATCGACCACCAGGTTTCAATCAACCAAGGGTGC